>PVLD010003108.1:0-149318 GCA_004027595.1 Dinomys branickii
GGATTAATTGTCTGACTAAATTTGCATGTCTGTATATGGGTTTATATATTTACACTTCGAAGATATCAATGGATAAAGCAATAACCACTGTTGAGACCATATCACCTTGTCTATAGATTAGTTGTGATTGTACTATTTTTTATGCTAATTGGTGTCTGTTTGTCAATATGTTTTTGTACTTTTATTTTTTTAAAATAAATAAAATAAAGGAGATTTAAGAGATATACCAATCAAACATAACGTATGATTCTTTTCTGTATTTAGATTCAAAGTGTAAAATATGCTAAAAACGCTGTGATAGTTTTGAATATTAACTAAAGATACTTTAGATATTTAATTCTATTAAGAAATTAAAATTTGTAAGATGTGATATCAGTACTATAGTTGTGCTAAAGAACAGATAGGGGCAACAGAATATAGAAATGGCATACTGTGGAGCTGCACGAATAGAATTTGGAACAGAGATGGAATTGAACTGGTCAGTGATTAAAATAGTCAAGAGTAGGTGATTGCGTTGCTCTCTAATTCTTTTTGTTTATATCTGAAGTTTTCCACAGAAAATAGTTAAAATATAGATAAACTCCAGGAATTGAAAATTAAATATCTTCAAAGTTCATCCCATATTTACAAAACCAACTGAGAATTAAAAGTATTTAAGTCCAGCTAATTTAGATTATTAAGTGTAATCTAAAATAGGCTTAAATTATGAAAATTTTACTTGAGGGTCAATGATAAAGTGGAAAATTTCCACCCTGTTCCAAGAGTTAAGAAATAGGATATAAAAAGTGGTGTGTTGGAACTGGCTCACAGAAACCCAGGAGATTTAGGAACTAATTGTTTTCAGTTGTTAAATTGCCTTTATCAAATGATGTAGTTAAAAATTAAACAAAATCTGCACATTGAAATGTAGTATGTAACACTCAAAAGTCCTTATTTCTTACTTACTTTATTTCCCCATTACCTATCTCCTTGGGGTCGCATCTTTGTGTGCATGCAGTGTAACGTAGCACATTTTTTCACAACTCAATTCTTAAAAATGTTACACTGATTGCTTTCAGTGAGCAGTGGCAGTGTGGGCATGGGATTGGTCAACATTTACACCAAGAGTGAGTTGTTAGTCATTCAGCAAGATACTAATGACATGAAAAATCATTAACTTGGTTATAACATGAATAAATATGGTGACAATATTTAAAATTCATCAAATACTAACTAGAAAAGTGATTATCATTAAACTCACCCATTCTTTTACACCTCTGTACTTTCATTTCCATCTCTTCTCTATACTGTGAGCTTCTGAAAGATAGTGAATGCTCTTCTGCCTCAGTAGACACCCAGAACTGGGGAGTGGCTAATGTATTTAGATGACCAAATGATAAATGATAGATTTCTGTTTATTTAGTATCTCCAGAGGGTTCTTCACTGTGTAAGGTTGTATAGAGATTAAGAAGAATATGAACATTTTCTGTCTCATCAAAGTGTTTTAAGTCTAATTGGTAAAACCCACTGATAGTTTACACAATAGTATCGGTTATATGAAATTATGTGCTCAATTATGCAATAGAAACTCCAGGTTCTAAAAGAGATTGATGAAGGGTATCAGAGAGGAAAAGCCTGCTCCCTGAGGTGTGACTTCTCCTGGCCTGATGACAACAATTTGTTCCCAATTTAAGTCTACTATATTCCAGGCACTACACTAACAATTCATTTAATAACATCCATAATACTCTAAATAGGTGTCACTCCCCCCCCCACAGATGAAGAAACTGAGTTTAAAGAAAAGTCACCTGGTGGTGGGGGGGGGGAGTTGAAGCTTACATTTTGACTCAGACTTGTCTACTTTCAAAGCATGTCACATATCATCTGAAAAAAGAGTAAGAATAAAATTCATTACTTCTTCAAAGATTTGGTATAATTTTAAAAGCAGAGAAAAAATGGATACTTTGTGTGACAGGGACAGAGACATCATGAAGGGCAGAGTCAGGGTAGGAGGACGTACTGCTAGCATGTGAAGAGTTTGTCTGGCTCAGAGGCTGATTCATCTTTGGAAAGGTAGCCAATAGGACTGATTTTCTGGAATGTTTTAAAACTCAGATGGAAAAAATTGGTTCTGAAATAGAAACCCACCAAAGCTTTTGAGCTAGAGAGGCCCGTAAAAATTACCCGATACAGAGAGCATTAAATATACACCAGATAAATTGAAAAAGTAAGAATGGAAATAGGTACTGTAGTCATAAAGTGATGGTTCCATATAAAATGGAAATAGAATAATGGATTTTTCATCAGAGTTATTGAATTTTTTGAAATATTTCTTTGAACCAATACTAATGGTAAAATCACACAAAAAAATCTATAATTGGATAGGTAATGACGGGGTGATTTTTTTCTTTCTTCCTATAATCATAGTACAGACACACTGTCCTACCTTAGAGGAAACTGAATGTTAGTTACACTTCTGTCTAGGATTCAGTGTAACAGTGGTACTTTCTGTGTATTTCAAATAAGAGAACCATTAGCATGAAAAGCTAGCAACAAACCCACCCAATGTATTACCAGAGCTGCCTGGGCAGATTTCCAACTATCTTATGGAAGAAGCAGTGGGTGACCACTCATGTTAGCAGATCAACTCTTGAATTCAGTTTCTTGCTTTTATCCAAAAATATCCCATCCACTGAGAAGGTTTTATATCAAACAACACGAGTTTCCTTTCTAGGGAAGACTTATGAAAATTCAATTATTCATCACTTTGACCTTCCAAATCTCTGGCCAGATGAACTGTTTAAACTCATATGAAATATTTCTTAATGGCAGAAGGGAAAATGGCTACAAGTGCCTTAAGTATAATTTCAGAAGACTAGGTAACAAATATGCATAATCACTTATAATAGTGAAATCACAGCTTATTCAGGATGCAAGAGATTTGAGGTTAAGATTTATTTTGGAGACAGCCAATAATCAGTGTAGATTTCTCTAAAGACAAAGAAAGATGAGTCTGGATTGAACACAGCCAGTGTGTTTTTAAATAGCTTATTAAGTCTCCCAATGAGTACCACTTCTATGCCTTTGATCTGCAGAGAGTGATTACATTTCTAAAGTCACATTCAAAGTCATGCTGCAGGAATGAGTGGATGCAAGTGAATAGGTTGTATTGATCTCCTTTAGGTGCAAAGCATTTGCTGCTGTAGTTTGCAGATAATATTATTGTAGTCCAAATCTACCTCCTTTGTAATCTTCTCAGATCTATAGTTCCACAGTCAGAACTCCAGAGTAATGTCTTCATTAAAAGTCTCCCAACAGGCTATTGGTAGAAGTAAAGAGTCAGGGAGAGAATCTTACCCAAACAAAAACTTGACACAGGGAGAGTCTGGAAGAGGGGCTGAAATGCCTTGTTAAAGGAAGTGTGAGAATATGAAACTACCAGATTGGCACTCCCTCTGAATATGGAAAGTGAGGAGGCAGAGTGTTCCCCATGAGGAGCAAGGAGCTGAGTACCTGCTTGGTGAGACTGAATTTCAACACCATTAAATCTCATGGCACAGGAACACTAAAACTACTTCAGTGGAAATGTATAAGAAAGCGAGAGTGCTCAGTGCTAGACAAGTCAGGACGGCTCTTTAGGGGAAGTAGGCCCTGACACATGCAGATAATTCACCTATAATATTAGGTTTTGTTTAGTATTTGAAAACATAGACGTGAAAGGCCTAATTCTATGAGAATAGATAATTATGGAGGTCTTTTTTACACTAACCTTGAAATTTCCAGTTGAACTCACCTCCTGTCTTCCTGTACACATCTTCTTTCCCATTCTATTTCCTACACAGCATCCTATGATCCTTGCAAAAGACAGATCAAATGTCACTCTTCCCTCAAGTCCTCCCTGGTTTGCTGTATGCTTGGGAGAAAAAACTAGAAGTATTTAGAATGACCAACAGAGCCCTGACAATGGCCCACAACATCTCCTGAGCTGGTCCCCTTACAGCTGCCTCATTGGTTTCTCTGCTGATATTCTCCAGCAGGATGCATGCTCTCCGAGACCTTGACAGACTGCTCTCTGCTCCTGGGACACTTTTCTTCAGACATCTACCTGGCTCCCTCCCTGAGTCTTTGACCACACAGCACCTTCTCAATTCACCTTCCTCTGCCCAAACATCCCTTTGTAAATAGATTTCGCTTTTTCAGTCCTCTCCTTGTGCTGTGAGAGGTTTTGTTTCTGTTTCTCCTCCCAGAACACTGATCACACCAAAACGATAGTAATTTGTTGATCCTGTCTATATAATTTACAGTCAAAGTCCACCGATTAACATGAAGAAGTTTTCCTCTGAAGTACGTGGCACTAGCTCAGTGGCAAGTATGTGTAAATGTGAAATGTGACTCACTGAATATGTTAAGTAATTGAACTTCTCTTTGCATCTATGGACACATGCATGGTTGGCGATGCCACAGACTGAGATGTAGGACACACACGAGTTGAGAGTGCGCAGGGCTGCTCCAATTTCTGTGAGATAACCTTCACCTTTGGAGCTCGATCTTGACCTACTCAGAAATCTCTCTTCTCTGGTGCTGATTACATCTCCGGCTACAACAGCATGATTCTGATATTTGCCTGATGCTCCCTCAGAGTGCATGAGGGTAGGTAGTTGTTTTGTTTGCTCATCTCTGGGCCCCTGGGCTGGCAGATAGGATGGACGAAGTAGTCATTGCTGACTCATTGCTGAGACACTGCCCGTAGGCTGCTCCTCATGTGCACAGAAATCCAGTGCTCGTTCTTTGTCTGCGCAGGTAGATGCTGAGTTCTTGTGTCTGTTGCGCAGGGTGTGTGTGTAAGCTTAGGCATTTTATCTGTGTTCCAAGTGCCTCCGTTTCCTGGCCTGAGTAACTGAGGGCAACACTGGTGAGTATTTCACACATGGGTGTGACGGTGAAATGTATCAGCATGTGTAGGACCCTTAGGGATAAATAAAACGCATAGAGATACCTACAAATGTTCACTCCTGCTGGTCGAGTTTGTCTTAAGGAGCCACAGAGTCCTTCTAGTGTGCCTTTTAGAAGGTGACAGCCATGGATACCCTGGGCCATCAGCAGGCTTCATTCAAAGAAAATTGCTGGTGACAGCATGTGAGTACTTCACCCTCTCACTGTTTCCACAATTACTCTGACCCCATTCAAAACTGCTGGCCCCTTTGCATGTATCTGATCACCAGTTGTCATCTATACATGGTCTCACTGACACAATGTCCAGGCCTTTTTCTGTGAACAGCCCTGGAAGGCTACTTTCTTGGGCTGATGATCCAACAGACTCTTGACTTGGTCTTTACCAAGCTTCTGTGCTTTCGCCATGTGCCTGCTAAGACTTCTGTGTGAGCATCCCCAAGGGCCTCCATCCACTTCTGGTCCCAGCACCCTGCCCCGCCACCTGTCCATCTGAGAGCCTCACTGTCTTGGTTACTTTACTCTTGTTGCTGAGACAAAATACCCAACACCCAAAATGAAGAAAGGAAAGGTTTATATAGCTTACAGTTTATGGAGGTTTCAGTCCATACTTGGCTGTTTCAGAGGCAGAGTGGCACATAGCAGAGGGCAAACTTCATGGCAGCAGAGCACAGCAAATCAACCAAAGCAAAAGGGAGGAATGGCTACAAGCAGCCTCTTTCTTTCCCTTATATTGTAAACAGTCTACCCCCACCCCGAGGGGGTGTAGCTCTCACATAGTCTCCATGCCCTCCTCTTCCACAGGCTCAGGATGTATATAAAGTAAGCACCCTGTCTTCCTGCTGAATCACTCAGTCAAACCTCTAGACTCCCCAAGTTGACAAATGTATCAACCATGACACTCACCAGTGAGATTTTCACACTCACTGGTGCTGGATGGCCATTCCCTTGTCACAGGACTAAGAGTAATCAATGCCTTCTTAGTTATGCCCGCTCTAGACTTAAAATCACCATTTAAACTCACTAGTATTTGTTGAAAGCTAATTCAGTTTTAAATCATCACTTCCTAGTTATCATGTCTTATGGAGACCAAGTGGAGAAAACAACTGGGGGTTGATTATCTTTAACAAGAATTTCCTGCTACACAAAACCATAGGTCAGAAACCCTGAGGTGCACTGCCCACCTCCCCCAGCTGTGCAAACTCAGAGGAATACGGGGAAGCCACTTGGCACATATGCGGCATGTAGGGCTTCCACATATTCTGGCCACAATTCGTGAAATGTCTTTAACATTATCTCCGTGCTGTAATGACATCCTCATTTGTGTGAATCCAAAGAAGGATGGAAAGATGATATCAGTGTGGGAGGATATTTTTCCCACCTGTGTAACTACACACTTCAGCACATGAGCCATATATTAGTTGAAGTAGCAGGTGTCTTCAAGCAACAAAAATTGCATTAATGATTTGAAAGGACTGGTAGTGCTGGTTTAAAATCTTTAGGAAATAATATCTGGTATTCTGTGTACATTATAATGTGAATGCACAGAAGGGCATATTTTATTTCTACCAGAAAGAAAATTCTCATGTAATACATGGAAATACCCATCTTTGGCTGATATGGTAAATGGTGGGTATTTCAATGGTGGGTAATAAGAATATATTTAAGTATTCATTATTGCATCAGTGATATTAAACATAGCAACTATAGATCAAAAGGAATTGAGTTACTAGGACTAACATTAGCAATTACATCTTTTATAATTAATAGCTTTAAATTTTCTTTAGCAAATTTTTGAAAATGTCATAAATGTATAGTATTTATTTGAAAATGAATGTACTGATTCAATATTAATTTTACCTGCTTTTAGGTGTCTATAATTTGGACGAAAATCTTATTGTTTTAATAGTACATGTTCTGTCATTTAATATTAATCATTTAGAGTTTAGATTCAATGTCTCTATTCCAATGACAGAATATTTTACAACACAGTGCAGTTTTCCTGAGAGCATTGTAAAGGCCTCAGAGCTTGGCTTTGGGAATATTACTGTGAATCTGTGGAATTCCATCCCCTCTGTTTTTCCAAAAATAATATAAGCAGAAAACACTTCTATGGGTCCAAGGGAAAAGGAAAGCACTCGCATTAGTGGAATCAATGCACTGACTTTACCATGTCCCTGCAGGTCTGTTTTCTGAGCCAGAAAGAGGAAGTCTCCTGTCATCGCATCTTGGAGAATTGAGCTCAGAGCAGGAATGGGATCAAGTGCAGAAACTCATTACTTTCTGCCTTCAAAACTTACGCTTCTTGCTCCATTGCTGCCTACATCTGCCATCCCAATTAATTAGGCACAAATTTTAACAAAACATATGGCACATTGATGACTAATTGTGATTAGGTTTTATGACTTATGGAAGGTGCTGGTGGCATTTATGATATGTGTTTTGCCATTTTACCATATCAGTCAGGGCACTGAGTTCTTGCAAACACATCACCATAACTCTATCGGCTACCAAATTATTCCAGATCACTGTTATTCCTTTCCAGATAAACGTACCTTCCTGTCTCCTGGAGAATTTACCTGATCTTAACAGGCTCCTTTAATGACCTTTGGATAATGACAATGTACTAAACCATTCAGCTATACACTGGTGGAAAGAACATTTTTATGGGCTGTGAAGTTGCATAGTAAGATGTAGATTCCAAGCCTCAACTTCACTTTTTTGGAGAATTAAATGTATGTACTGACCTACAGCCCTTCATGAGAGCAACCCATCTGTTACAAGACACTTAATCAACAAAAGAACCCATACCAACACTTGAGATAAAAGTGAAAGTATACATTGCAATGGGAAAAGATCTTAAAGTAAGTAAGTGACTGTTACAGAATAGGTATGTTAGTAATGTACATTATTTTTTGCAGAGAATTTTTAAATCTTGTATCTTGGTTTCACCAAAATTCTATGGTTCCTTTTTAGTGGTTCTACCTTCAACAGCAATTTATTTTTAGTCTTCACATGATCAATAGCAATTAAACACACACACTCAATTAAAAATAATCATCTATAGAATAGAATGTATTCCAAAATCAAAGATAATTGAGAAAGTAATAAATACTCTCTTCATGAAAGGTTGGAGTTTTAAATTTTATCCTGAGCCTTTTCCTAAGCTATATTTATTGTTTTAAAAATATGGGAGTTCATAAAAGCTGGATTTCCTCTGGAGTTGGTGAAAATCCTCATTACAAATTGTAGAAATATAGAGTGTCTCTTTTCTTTGAGTCTCAAGCCATGGACAGTGAAAGACAAAATAAAATGGAACTTAGTGGGTCTCATGCCCAACAGAGTCAGCCCTACACTCTCAGTGTGCATTCTGATTGATATATGGCCATCCTCAAGATGAAGTGACCACGAGTGTGAAGAGAGCAACTTGGTTTGTCAGGAAGAGAACTGGCATAGAAAAGGATGGGGAGAGTCAGAGTCTACCCTTAAAGCCTCTTTAGAGTCTTGGTATAATAATATATTTGAAGGTGGAGTGAAAATCTCCAGGATTTATAACTATCCCAGGTCACTCTGCCCTGGTACGTACCTACAATTTAAAAGAGGTCAGGTTTATTTGGCTCATGGTTTAGGGGTTCAGTCCATGGTCAGCTGCTCCAAGGCAGAGACACCATGGTGGATGGGCATGGTGTAGCACAGCTGCTCTGTTCATGGAAGTCAGGACCCAGCATAGGAGACAGTGCCAGGGAGGCAGGAAAGAGGGACCAGATAAAATACCCGAAGTGGTGCCTCCTTGACCCACTCAGACACAGCCAAAGTATAATTTGTTTATTCCATAGTGTCTCCCAAACTAATCAAATTGACAGGTAAGCCTAATAGTCATAATCATGTAATAAAAATTTGATTATTTTCAAAAGAAAAGCTTCTTTCATAGCATACTATTCTGATTGTTTTTCATTGTTTCTACTTTTGTCTTCATTATGCTTTCTCAGTGATTATTTTATTGCTTCTCAATTTATTTTCTTGATAACATTTCATGTATTTTCATACTTATTAATTTTTTTAATAAATGCACTCAGAACTGTCAGTTTTCCCCTGAACACCACTTTGGTTTAATTTTGTTGTTTCCCACTGTCTTCCTATATTTGCTAATGTCTTTTAGATTTATAGCACTGATATGATGTCTTTAGACTATTGTTATTTTTGCCTAGAAATAGACTTACATTGGTCTTCTGAAGTTTTAGTATATGTTTCCATAGTTTTTCAAAAATTCTTCTTTGTAATTGTGATAGCACCTTGAAGATTACATCTTTTCTTCTCTTCTAGGACATCCCTTCTTACTCCCTCTCTTACTCCTCCCTCCTCCTTCTGAAAGCCATGATAGACTGATGTGTGAAACTCTGAATTTGTTCACTATGTTTCTTTACCTTTTCTCCCTTCTTTGGTTTTCATTACCCTAATGTTCCCTTGAGAATTGCTCTTCTTGCCCTGTTCGACCAAGTTTTTCATCAACTCTGTCTGTGTGCTGTTTGCCTGATCTGTTGAACTTTTAATTTGCACAATAAATTTTTAATTTTCAAGCTTTTTTATCTTCCAAGATCTATTTCCACATCTGTCAAAGTTCAGTATGGCAAACCTTGCATCAGCTGCTGCCTGACTGTTCAGCTAACTGCTTTTATGGAGTTTACTTCTGCCCCTTAACTAGAATTGTTTGTTTGTAGTTTGCCCAGCAATTGAGGGTTATGCTCTCATTTATGGCTTTGAGAAACCATCTGTAGGCTTCCTAGGGAATGAAGCAGGTACCACTGGAGCTTGTGATTGCAGATTGTCTCTCAGAGGTGGGAGAGCCCCAGTGTGCTCTGAGCTGTACCATCTTGGCAGCTTGACCCCTCAAGCAGGGAAGTTCAGCACTTCCCTGCTTTCACACCACCAGGATCAAGGCGTGGGGCAGCAGTTGTGGGACGCTCCTTGGAGGATCCATGAGTGCCATCCAATGGGGTTCAGTGCCCTTCCGTCCTCTGCCTCTAATCACAGTGCCATGGAGGTATCGGGTTGTAGGATTCCTATTCCAAAACTGCTGTTGTCTGTTTTTATATTTTCCTAAGGATTTCTTACAGTTTTAAGATCAACTTCAACCTCTCATTTTCCATCATTATTTTAAATGATGGTCACTACTCAAAATTTGGAATATGAGATGATCCATGTTGGCATGGATCTCTCGCTCTCTCTCTTATTCTCTCTGGAAAGAAATATCAACAAAACAGCTAAGGAGCACAGGTGGAGGAAGTTGGGGAGCACCTGCTTTAACCTTACTCATATTGACCTGGATGTTAATCACACAGAAAGCAAGGATTTTATTTAGCCACAGAACATTTGTATTTTGTTATCTCAAAATGCATAGCAGATTTATAAAAAGATAAAAAATCAGGGGCAGCACAAGCTCTAGTGATAGAAGAATCAGTGAGTGGTCCAGAAGAATTAGTTTTCCCCTCCCACATCATCACATGTTCCTTAAATGTTCACTTATGTGCTGAATCTGCTGAATCAGTTGTAACAAAAGACACTGAAATTCTTCTGCTGCTGCTTTTTCCTGAAATGCCTCCCTAAGGCTGCAAGTAGGACTAATGCACTCATATTCTGAGTTTTTGAAAACTCTTTCTCCCAGGACTAGAGCCTTAGCAGGTACTTTGGTTGGTACTGAGGTGAGTACTTTACCACAGAGTTTTAACAAAGCTTTCATTCGGCAAAGCAGGCCATTGTAGGTCCTCCATTTCCTCTAGGCTGCATAGTCCAGGCATCGAGCCCACACCACACACTTGGCATCTGTGTTAGTTCTCTGCCCCACTTCAAGTCACCGAATATTGCATTGGCCAGGAGGATGCTGGGTGCTCATACATTATAATATTCAGTTACCCTATGGTTTATTTGTCACTCACTTGAGTCCACAGGTGGCTACTCCCAGCGACCCGCTCAGATATCGACCAGAGGAGGTCTGCAATGTTCTGTGTATGGCTTCAAGAGAGATTTGATCTTCCATCACCTAAGGGAAAGAGCATGAGTAGCATGTGTGTGAGGTTCTTGGGGTCAGGGGTGCAGGTGCCCACATCACCTCTGACCCAGTGCTGCTGCACAGACCCCTTCCTCATCTCAAGTTCAAACTGCAGGGAATGCTGAGAAGCAGTATCCTACTGTGCGCTCCGAAAGATGATGTGAACAGGGGCTCAGGGACCTTGAGATGTCATTGACACAGGTTGTTTTGAGTGAAAGGGAAATGTGCAGACAGTCCCAAGGGATAAGCTGAAGTTTGTTAGATAGCACTGCCTTGCACAAGAAAATAAAGTATAAATCCAGATGATTGAATTGAGAAGGAAGCTTATTATTTTGATGAAATGCCAAAACCTAGTTTGCAGTTTTAAGCTCTTCCCCACTTCTCCGAAGAAACAGTCTTCCTGAAGATCTAAGGGGCCCAGGAAAGTTTAAGAAAATGATAAACCAGGTGCAAGATTCTGTATCCAAAGCAAATTCCTGTAGCTGTGATAAACGAAGTGCCAGAAAATAAGTGGCAAAAAGCAGCATAAAAACAATGTGTCCTATAGCCTCTTGGTTCAAAGTCAAGGTGTCCACGCGCTCTGCTTCCCCTGTAACCTCTTGGATAGGATGTTTCTGCCCCTCCAGATGCCAGAAACCTTGGTGCTCCTTAGCTCTGGCCCTGTTACTTCAGGCCCTATCTTCATCCTCACAAGATTGTCTTCCTCTCATGCCATATATTCATTTGATGGTAGCTCTGTGTGTGTGTGTGTGTCTGTCTGTCTGTCTCTCTGTCTCTCTCTCTCTGTATATTTCATTCTCCTTACAAAGACATATCACTCATACTGGATGGAGGTCCATCCCAATGGTTCATCTTGGTGACATCTGCAATGGCCTTATTTCCAAATATGGTCCCATTCACAGATGCTAGGGATTAGGACTTCAGCAGGGCCTGTGGGGGGTCAGCAGCTCAATGCCAACAATTGTCCAATGTCAACAAAGTAGAATCGGACGCCTCCAAGCAGAACTGCTGGGGATGTAGCCGCATTCTTTCTTTTCACTAAGGTACCAATTAGTGAACTAGAATCGTTCCACTGAATATATTTCTACATGGAAAATAAAGCTACATCGAAGGAAGCCTGGCTCCCTGGGGCTGATATGATCTGCAGTCTTCGTCTGTCTCCTGGCCTGGCATCAGATGGCCGCATATTATCTCAGAGTCTGCTCACTAACACACTACTTTGTATTATCTATAAATGTTATTTTATGAGGAGAATGCACAAAGCTACAATCGCTTTTCCCCTGCGGCTTTTCTTCCTGCCTTCATCATTCTTATCTAATTGTGTCACTAGGATACAGACAAGATCTTTAGCTTTTGCCTCAGCCATGACCAGCCAATCCTGTTCTCTGCTATCCCGGCAACTGCAACCTCTGCCTCTAAATCTGCCAAGTCAAACAACAACCAGAGCCAGCCATGTCTCAGCTCAGTGTTTTATGGACATGAGAGTATCATAAGGAAGCTGAGCCGCAGCCAGAACAGGAATTGCCGCCAGTGCCACACTGGATCTGCAAGGCGTCAGACGGTCCTAATGGCCAGCACTGGATTTACCTCCACCCACCTAGCTTTCTGAGATCGGAACCTTTTGATCTGAGAATTTGTGGTGGGAAAGGCAGCAGCTTCATGATTTTCACTGTCCCTGATCCCTAATTTCCAGGAGGATTGTAGAGATGGCAGGGCTAGGCCGGGAAGCCCAGGACTCTGCTCTCTCTGCAGCCAGTGGCACTTGCTACAATCCTTATTTTTCTCCCACTCTGGGTTCACATTGACCATCTTTCCATGACAAGTGATACTGGATTTCTGGTTCTGGTGGTGATGTAAACTTGCATGTAAACATACATGTTTTCAAATAAGATAATTTTTGAAAGCAAGACGATGAAGTGAATCAGAGCAGGCATGGTGAGTGCCTGACTTTCAGAACACACGTACTGAGGGGACTGGATGCTGTATGGAAGGCAAAATTCATTTCACCCAGAAGAATCAAGGGAGGTGTCTCAGAGTTCATAAGGTTAGAGCTGCACATTAGACAAAGGGGGCCAGCAGAAAGTCACCGTGGCAAAAGGCATTGAACACCTAATCCAAATCCCAGTGCCATTACGTAAGAACTGAGTGTGTGCAGGGTGATTTGCCCCCACCTGGTGCCAGCAGAGTCATCTGTAAGATTCTAAGCAATAAAGACACTCACCCTCTCAGTTTGTTAAAAGGATTACATATGAATCACTGAAAGAAATGCCTGACACGGAGCAACCCTCAAATATCCTATAACTGTGCACTCAGGTGTGCACTGCACAGATCCAGGGAAGCAGACTGAGATGGAAAAAGCAGGTGTTAGGTAAAACTCTTTGTAACTTCCTTTTAGCACTTAATGGGAATTCCTGTTGGCCTGAGCTGGCTGAATGTGGTGTAGAGAATGTCTCTTTGAGGACATTTCTATCTGTGCACTTTAATATGTTCAGTTATCCATAACGTTAGAAAGCCTGCATTCTTCCTTTGCCAGGACTGGACAGTTTGCCAGTTTCCTGTGTCTTTGGTGCACCAGGCTCACAGCAAGGATAAATCTCTGTTCATAGAGATGCTCACAACCAAATTATCATGGTATAGCAGAAGAGCTTATCCTCATGATAATAAAACAAAGCAAAGCAAAATTCCATGACATTTATCAGAAGAAAGTACCAAGTATAGTCTAGGAAGTTCATCTGTATATTATTCAAGTTTATTAGTGAGAATAACGGAATTTGGAAATTTCAAACAGAAAATTAAAAGAAAGGGCTTCTATTTCAAAGAAGAGAAATGAACTGCTCAATTCTAATATGTCAAATTAGGCCACTTACCATAATTTATTGCTGGAGCCACAAATAATTTTCAACAAAATTAGTTAACTTGACCTTCCAAACTAAGTAACTCACGAGAAGACACTCACTGTGTTTTATTCTGTCTTTCAATACTCTTGAACAGTATTGAAATACTCTTCAACATTCTTACCCTTAGGAGCAACTTTTATGTTAATATTCAATACCCCCAGGAGAGCATGATAGGAAATGGGACTATGCACAATGCCTTGGATCCACCATTGGGTTTCTAGGGGGGTAATGTTCGGGGTGGGGTGGAGATTGATGTGCAAATGGAGAGCAGTGGTGATGTCTGATGCTTCCCATGCTAAACACCAAGTACACACAAACTGCTGCAAATATATGAATATCGACTAAACTAATATGAACATCTGTCTCAGAAAAATCATACCCAGTACTGTGGAGAAAATATGTTGACTTGTTCAAAAAGCCCACACATTTTTTTTGAAAAAAAACAATATCCATCATAAAATATTTGAGCAATGAAGCATCCAAATAGCAAAACAAAATATGACTCTAAATCCCAAACCAAGAAACATCAATCATTAATACTAAGTAAACATAATGCATATTTATGGACTCCAGATAGGTGAATAAATAGACACAGTGATGCCAATGTGTTTTTATAGTTATTTCTCTACCTCTTTGCCAAACTATATTCAATTTGTGTGGTATATTGTATGTCTTAACATGAAGGTCAATTTCATCTCATTATTTAACTGTTTCATAAAATTTGTTACTCTTGGAAGTTTATTGATCTGATGAATTCTGTAATTTCACTTTTGTAGTTAATGACTATAATATTGAACTTTCTATTCATTAACATTACATTTCTGGTCCTGTATCCAGTTCTTTTTTCCTTTGGTGAAGATTTGTGGTATTTATGTAATCAGTTTCCTTATTGTATAGTTTATGCTTAAATATATCATTTTTATTGCAATTTTTTTTCTTCTATATATTTTAATCAATCATTTCTGATGTTGTTAATGATCCTCTCACCATCTTATCTTGTGGGATATTTGAATTTACCCCGTAGTCCATCCTTTTGTATTTCCTACCATCTACAACTACAACACTGGCTTCTTCCTTTTCAGATCTCACTTATTTTTTCTGGATATATTACATTTTGTATTACATATTACTTGCAATATTTAATACTAGAGAAGATAGTAAACACCTTGTATCTCTAGTAGAAATTCCTGCAATTAAAAATGATTTTGCAAGTAATTCCTGACTTCAAATTTGCTGAAGTTACGAGTTTCTCAGCATTAAAAGTGCATTCTGAGTTGCATTCCAATATTTAAACTGATGGCTGGTGCTCTTTCGCCCATTAATGTGGTAAACTGTAGCTGATGGACTTCCCAGTGTTATGCCATTCTTGTTCACTTGGGATAAATTCTCTCTTCTCTTCAAGACATTTTTCATAATCACATTGCTGCATCTAATGTCTGCATTTATATGTGGAATTTGGTTATCTCCTCCATGATATATATGATGCCTTTCTTATCCAGTTCTTATCAGAACTATGATCAAAAGTTATATTATCTATAGAATGAATTTTACTCTATTTTGTAGAACAAGTACTATTGAGACATGACTCACACCATAAATATCTACACATCAGTCATGAACCTTCCAGGTCTAATCACATTTGAGGGAGAAATCAAAAGTGAAGATGAAATGCTCTGCTCTCCATTCCAAACGTTCTGGTAGTATTTGGGTTAACTAGGTAACCTCATCCTCTTTAATCCATTGTGTCATTTTTTAGGTTTCTAGGAAACTATTCATTTAATCTATAATGATTCCTATTTTATTGTCTACAATTACAACTGTATCGACATAACCTCATTAGCTTACATTTTAGTACTCTACTCTCTCTGTATTATAAGTTGTTTATCTTGCAAATAACATCTATCTAGCATGTTTCTTCTAGGCTTTGTATGTTATATTTTCATCTGTGGGGTTAATCTGTGGTAGCAAGGATCAGAACTATGTTCCTTTATAACATCAAATTTAGTATCGTCACTCTATCTATTTCTGGCCTTTCAAACAGTCCTAGTATCATTCTTTTGTGTCCTGTCTTTGTCTTGATTTCTCTTAGTGTATCCATTTCATGGTATTATAAAACATCATATTTTGCTTTTAAGAAATTCCCTTGTTTGGCCTCTTGCTTCCTGCATGACTCACCAGCTTTGTTTCATTTTCATTTCTTCCCTTTTACCATGTTTCAGTTTAATTTGCTGGTTTTTTCTAATTTCTTCACAGGGAATGTTTACAACATTGATTTATTATACCCTTTTTTAATTCATAAATTTTTACCATTTAAATCGTGCATTTCTCCCTAGGCATGTCTTCTATTTCAATCCTCTATTTGATATGTAGTGGCTTGTCATGAAGTTTAAATTTTTTTAACCTTCTGTTGTGGTGTTGGTGCATACACGATATATTTAGAAGCATATTGCTTAATTTGTAAGTATGTTATACCCAGGCAACAGTTTGTTATAGCTAACTTAACACTGGTGAAGACGGAGAGTACAATTCTAGTTCATTCCACTCTGAATTCCAGCGATCCTTCAACTCTTTTCCAAAAATTCTCAGCACTTCACATTCCAGCCGCAGAGTCTGAGGGCTGGAGTTTCTCCAAATCCTCAGCAACACTCGCCAGGCTTCACTATTGTAACCATAGGAGGGGATAGGAAGGAAACTGTCATTGTGATTTGTCACAGTGATTGTCACACTGTGATTTGTCACATTGTGGTTGTCATTGTGATTCACTTGCACTTCCTTAATGTATAGACTTTGAGCATCTTTACACATTTTTGAACATTTGCATTTCTTCCTTAGAAAAGTATTCATCCTTTCAATGTTCATCTTCAATTTCCTTTTTATTATTGATGCATATAGGTTCTTTCCTCATTCTAGACACACATCCCCTGTCAAATAAGTGACTGAAAAATATTTTATCTTTTCACCTGATAGTGGTTTTTTTCCCTTGGGACACAAAGTTTTAATTGTGTAGGAACCTAATATGTACATTTTTTTTTTGTTCTCCTATGTTCTTGGTGACATACTTAAGAAGGATTACCAAAGCTATAAAGATTTCACAGCATATTTTCTAAGAGTTTTATAGTTACACATATTACTTTTATTTAAATTTGTGATCCACTTTGAATTCACTTTTGTGTTTAGTCTGAGATAGGAGTCCACCTTTCATAATTTGGTGTGAAGGTATCAATCTAAGATGATTTGCTAAGAAAAACTATGTTTTTGAATGAATTATATTGCTGACTTTGTGAAAAAGAATTGATCATAAATGTTATATGAGCTCTCAGTTCTTTTGCTTCAACCTATATATCCTCAGGTCTCCTCAATATTTCTGTAATTACTATGGTTATACAGTTTTGAAATAGGTAAAAATTAATTCTTCAACTTTTTTCTCTTCAAGAATTATCTAGTCTGGACTTCTGCATTTCTATATGAATTTTAGGATCAGCTGGTCGACTGCTGCAAGAAAGTTAGTTTAAATTTATTTTGATGGGGAAATATTGAGTCTATAAATCAATTTTGGGAAGTTTTGCTGCCATATTAATAGTTCTTGGGTCTATTCATGGATATAGAGTGTATTTCAGTTTATTTAGGTCTTTAATTTCTTTCAACAATATTTTATGGTTTCCCACATATGTTACATTTATATTATTATATTTACTCTTAAATGTTTCATTGTATTTGTTGCTGTTTTAAATGGAATTATTGACTTCATTACACTCTCAGTTTGCTGATCATTAGTGCAATGTTCCTTCATGATTCATATGTTAAAATTCTAATAGTATGATGATGTTAGGATGTGGGAACTTAGGAGGGAATTAGTTTGAGAAGAGTTTCCATGCAGGAGATTAATACTGGATCCTTCTAAAGCAGCCCCAAATACCCACTTGCCCTCTTCCCACCATGTGAGGATACAAGGAGAAACCAGTGGCCTACAACTTAGAAGAAGACTTTCACTGGAGATCAGCTGTGCTGACTCCATGTGTTGAATTTCCAGTCTCCAGAACAGTGAGAAATAAGTGCAGTAGTTCAGGCTGCCCAGTCTATAGTAATTTGTTAGCACACTCCAAACTACCGTGGAAGTACAGCTGATTTTGATCTTTTACCCTGAAATTTTGCTGAGCTTTATTATTAATGATATCAATATTTAGAGGATTCCATAGGATTATCTGTATACAAAATTATGCTACCAATAGACATCATTATACATCTTTCCAATCAAGATGACTTTTTTAATGTTATAATTTTCTTAGCTAGGGCTCCAAGAAAAATGTTGAGTAGAAGTAGAAAGAGAATAGACATCCTTTTCTATTACTGACCCTAGGATGTAAACTTTTTGTTGTTAGCCAGTTACAGTGTTAGTGGTAGGCTCTTCATAGCATCTCTGTGTCAGGTGAGTATGAAGTTAAATCCCTTCCCATGCTAGTTCTTTAGTATTTATTATCATAAAAGAATGCTGTAAAGCACTTTCTTCTGTCTCCTAAGAATATTATATGGCTTTTGTCCTTTATTCAGTACATTGGCTTCGTCTATTGAAAACAAGATGATGATCTCCCTCTCTGAAATTTAGGAGACAGACTCAATCAACTTCAGTTTAACTTTTGGATGATTCTTGTCTTGAAAGCCATCGTAGGTTTGCTGCTGAGCAGCTCTATTGGTTCTGTCCCATAAAATCTAGGTACTCTGATAATCTACCTTCATCTCTTCCCTCATCCATTCTCTTAACTCTAACTGGTATTTATATTATGGTGATTGCTGGTTAAATGTGTGATTCACACTCATAAGTTAGCGAGTGAGATGTTAAACCAACCTTGCATTCCAGAGAGAAAAAGTAACTGATCGTGGTATGAATCCTTTTATATATTGCTGGATTAAGTTTTCTAGCATTCTACTTAAAATACTTGCATCTGTATTCACAGAAATAATGGTCTGTAGTTTGTCATCATCTGATGTAATTTATGTTAGCACTGTGCTAATACTAGCCTCACAAGATGAAAAAAAAGAAGTGTGGTATTCTTCTCTTGTACTTCGGAACAGCCAATGAAGAAATGATGTTAGCTCTTCTTTAACATCCGGTAGAATTCACCACTGAAATCATCTGTGCCTCCAATTTTCTTCATGACAAATCTTTGACTTACAAATCAGGTTTTTGTGTTATGGGTTAATGAGCATTTAAAATTACTTTTAAGTCCTTGTTGTTAGTGTTTGTTTTTCTTGGAACTTTCACTCAATCCAATTTGTTAGTACGCAGTTGATCATACTGTTCTCTTCCAAGTCATTTTATTTCTGTAAGAACAGTAGTGATTCCTCCTTTTTTATTCTTGATATTACCTTAATATCAGTCAGTTTCTCCCCCTCCTTAGTGTAGATAAATTCTTGTCAATTTCTATTGATCTTTTCTCTCATAGTGTTTGCTTTTATATTCCCAATTCATTCATTTTAGATCTAATATTTAATCTTCTCTTAATATTACTTGTTTTAGGTATAATTGCTTTTCTTTTCCAGCATCATGAAGAATTTTATTATTGGTTTGGGACATTTCCTATTTTTGTAACACAGGATTTTCAAACTATGAATTTCCTCCTAAGCACTGTTTAAGAAGCACTCAGTGTGTTCTGATATACTGTGTCTTTTCTTCCTGTATTTACTTTAGTACTTTGAGTTAAGTAAATAGTTTTGGCAATAATATAATTCCTCTAACGACTTTTACTATATTCTTTTTATTTTTGCAGCAGCTGCTATATAAACCCGGCAGTACACTATTATAATTACTAATCTGCAATTTTATTTCCTGTAAAGAAGCTGGGGGAAGGAAGACCAGAAAATGTTGACATAAGGTGCTGTTAAACGAGCCAGAAATGGTCTAGGGACTGTTTACTTCTTCATGGCAGACTGGGGCTTTTACCCTAAAAGCCCTTTCCATAGGTTTTACTGAGAGAACAAGCCAGCAAAACTGTAGCCAGGTACAGCCTGCTCCTTTGTGTGTCACCACAAACGATGCCTGGTATCTGCTACTCACGGACAAGGTACATGCTGGGTTGTATAGACCTCATGGATTCTCTGACCCAGAGATACCCTTCATCTAGCCGGTGAGCAGTACAGGTTCCACCTTACCACTCAGCACTGTCCCCAACTCCCCTCTTCCTTAAGACCCATCCCCTTGCCGCAGTCTTCTAGCCTTGGGGCTGGGCCCAGGGGTCACCCAAAGGGGCAAGCACTCAGGAAGTTCTTTCCAAACCAGGCTTTCAAATCAGCCCCAGGTGAATCTTGAAGCTCTCCCCTGCCCCCTGGCGGCCACCATTGTTCCTTGTTGGTCCCTATAAACCCTGAGATTTACATTGATCTTCATGTTTACTCTGGAGTTTTCTTAATTTTCCCTCGTCAGTGTTGAGTTACTGATTGATGTTGTTTTCTTGATCCATCCAGTAGAGCTAGGACTTACCCTCGTTTGGGGGACGGACGTCCTTATGCCTGGTCTGTCTCTGGGGGAAACAACATATGCACTGTGACACTTCAAGCGCCAGAGCTCAAACAAGGCTGACTTGGAGTTTGCAGCTTTCCTGCTTTATTCACCAGCTGTGGGCAGAGGCAGAGGTTCTGGACCTCTGGCCTCCCTCTCCGCTGTGGCAGCACCCCTATAAATAGGCAAGGGTGAGACGCTCAGGGGCAGCACCCCACCCTGCCGGGCTTGGAAGAGTGCCCCGCCCCGTGAGTGGGGCCGGGAATGAGGCCACCCCACTCCTCTCACCCTGGTTTGCTTTGGGGTTTCTGAAACACAATCCCAGAGAGAATAGAGGCTGTCAGTGAATGCAACCCTAGGGAGACCCCACGGCCCTGTAGTGGCAGCTGAGTCCTTGTCTGAACTTAGAGGAACAGACTTGTGTCTGCCGTGTGCACAGGAGGGGGCCGGGACATGGTCACAGCTCAAGCATGTAGACTCGCTATTCCTGTAGGAAATTAGTAGATTTTTCTTGAATCAATGTTTCATTAGGTGCGGTGTCTCCTCAGGAAATAGCAGAGGGGAGAGAGATTGGTTGAATTTATATATCTAATCACGTCAACCAGTTATGTTTATTTGTTTCCTTGGATTTCTTCATGCTGCTGTACTAGGAGATACTCTCCCCTCCCTGCTTGGCTTCAGTGTTCCTCTCTGCCATGTGCACATAAGTGTGGTTTTTCTTTATCCTGTGCAAGGGCACTATGGATTCTGGAATCATGCAGAATATGGCTTTGTGTGTTTTGGCCTACTCTTGGCCAGTATGCTCTACATCAGGCATGTCTAGCATGCAGTGCGTGCTCACAGGCAGCCTGAAAGTGATGCAGCTGGCCAGGATTAGTATGTGATTTTTAGTGGTGCATTTCAGATGACTACAAAGGGCAGCACTTGAGCATAGACTGTGTAGGCAACAGTAACTGCCATGTCAGGGAGAGTGGAACACACCGCTCATGTGGCCTCCCGCGTCCACCACACAGTCAGTCGGAGGGAAGCCCGAGCACCAGACGTTGCCATTGCTTGGGGCTGATAACGGCGCTCCGCCCCCTGCATGAGTGTGCCCGTGAAGACAAGCGCTCATTGTGGCCAAACACATGGATGTGTTTTCACGTATTTAGTAAACTTGGGCTTGTTTTATTTCATAAAATAGCTTCACATGCTACAATATAAAAATAAAGGCATTTTTGTTATCTACGTTAATCACATTATGTAATTTACATGCTGCCCGGGACAATTCCTCTTCCCTTAATGGAGCCCAACATGCGAACAGTTTGGTCTCAGCAGCTCTGTGTAGGGCTTTCATGCTGCTCTCTGTCCTTCTTTCTGGACTCCTCTCAGGATTATTATGCTATGCTTTCCTTATTATATCCTGTGTGCTTTTCCAGTTCTTGCTCCTGTATTTTGACCCTTTGTCTCCCCGAACTCCGATCTGGATAACTTCTAGTGATCCATACCCAAGTTCTCAGAGTCTGTCTGCTGTATCTGCTCTCACTCTTTGCGTTGTCTGTGGAGTTCTTTCCCATCTTCCTACTTTTCAGACACAACCCCCATGTCCATAGAGCACAGGGCGCCAGTCTGTGTTGCCCAGGTGGCTGACTGAGGGTGCCCGGGCCTCAGGCACAACTAACAATCTCAGTGTCAATATTTTATGTTTTAGAATTACCTCTCTAGTTTTCAATTTTTCTTTAAAATTATTTGTATTTGTTTGTCATTGCTATTTTGACACAGTAGTTATACTAACTGGATTAATCTCTCTCCCTCTCTGTCTCTCTCTCTCTCTCTCCATTTTCTGTCTTTATCCCTTCATTTTCAGTAAAACCTTTGAGGTTTGGTTATGTTTTAAAATGAGTGACATATGACTTGTTTGACTGGCTATAGAAACCATGCAGAGCTTTACTTGGTCTTGTATTTCTGCAGAGCATTTGCTCTGCATGTGGTTAATGCACAGTGATCAGCACTGCAGGGCACGGTTAGGTACACACGTGGGTAGACCACAAGTTCCTGGGCATACAGGGGTTGATCTTGGACCCTGAGCCTTTGCTCCACAGGCAACACCTCACGATCCCCAACCAGTTTACTGTCTCCAGGGCTGCTATTTCTAAGCAGTCTCAGTGCCTTCTGCTTATATTCTTTCCTGGGTCTTAGGTCGGACCATCTTCTGTAAGTACTTGGCAGCTCTTCAATGCTTTCAGATAACGTGTCAGTAAGGGTTCACCAGAAGAATAGATTTAATATAAAATATACATAAATATAAAGAATTTACCAGGTAAACTTATGGTGGCCATTTGCAGAGAGTGTGAAAGGAAACAAAATGGCGACCGGTGTGCTGGAGAGCTGGAGAATCCGGTCAAAGGTCAAGGCCTGGAGTTCACTGCAGAGTTCCATGCAAATACACAATGGGAAGCTGAGGGTCTGCACTGGAACTTCAAGACTGATGTGCAGTGGTGATGGAGAAGACCGGAGTTCCTCCAGAGAGAGAGGCAGGACTTCCTTCTTCTTTCCCTTGTGAGTTCATCCAGGCTGCCCACACTCTTACTTCATATGCTACAGTATAAAAATAAAGGCAGTTTTGTCTCCCCTCTGCAGCAGATCCATCATCCACACCCAGAGCTGTGCCCAGCCAATAATCTCAAGTGTTTTTATTCAAGTTGACACCACAGTTGACAATCACAGATACTTTGTTGTTGTTGTTGTTCATTTGTTGCACTTCTCCCTCTTTTCTTCCAGTGGGAAAACTAGTCCACAATAATTTCCATTCTGGCACTACTGTTAAACCTCATAGGTCATTTTGGTGGTTGCCATGAACTATATTTGGAACAAAAGCCACAAGGATAATATGGAAGCGTTATTCAGTGACTTCTCTAAGGTGGTCCTTGAGCAGATTCCAAGCAGGGTATTTTCTGACTCTCTAAATCAGTATAGGCATAAAGCCTAAAATTCTAAAGACTTTTACAGTAAAAAACATTAAGAAATGCCAGTTCAGTGTTGACTATTGTAGCATACATGGACTATATGCAGATAAATACTTAGTTTACTCCTGGAGTCTAGAGTATAAGGAAATCATTTTATCTAGACACTTTGTGGATAAATGGATCAGGAATAATACTGCAATGGATGTCCACTGAGGGAGCTCAACAAAGATTTGTCTGATCCATAGAAAAAGCAGCCAGAGAACTCATCACCTGGGTGTACAAACCATACCAAGATGCTCAGTTGATATTCTACAAGGGTGATGAGAGAAATATTTGCTCATTTTAGACAGAGAGATAATGCAGCTCATTTGCATTTGAAAAATCACTCTTCCAGTTTTTGTGCGGAGAATGAAATTGGGAGGGAAGCAATAATAGTAAGCTATTACCAGCTCTAAAAGACAAAGTGAGAATTAGCGTGTGCTGGATTGGTGTGATTATAGGGTACAAAACCCATGCAGATGGAGGAAACGTTTTGGACATTGCAATGAGAAGTGTGGGATAGAAAGCTAGCAGAAAAAAATCAGTGAGGGTTTCATAAAATTTAGAGTCTTGACAAATATTGGTTAGGATACTTCCACTTCAGGGAGATAGGATGACACAAATCCAGTGACATATATTAGAGATACATATTCACAACTTCAAACCACAGAAATAAAAGGTTTTCAAACCTGTATCAGTGTTGGAGTTGAAAAAATTTTAGCTTTGATATTTTCTTTCATTTGTCCTTCCTGTGTTCTGGGTGGAGCTGTACGTCCCCCTCGCACTGCCTCAGGGACAATTCTTTCAAGCAACCATTCTGTGCAGCCAGAGTTTGATAAACTGCCTCGAGGCACCCTTCTTCTTTTTATAGAAACCCACCGCTTTCCACCATGATTACCAACTCCTCTGCACCCCACAAGTGCCGCTTGGAGCAAATTCATGGGTGGGAGATTTCCAGCAGTTGTGAAAGCCAAAACAGCATGTGGTATAAGCTCTATACCACTTGAAGAATATCACAAAACTCCAAAGTGCACAAGGATAAGTTTTGCAGACTTAGTGACATTTTGGACCAGAGAGTGCCTGACTGTGTGGTCGCTCTGGCTATTGTTGGTGTTTAGCAGCATCCTGTCCTCTGCCCAGTATTAGCAATCTGCATCTTCGTCTGTGACAATCATATCTCTGGGAATGAGCAATGGTCCCCTGGAGACTAAAATGGTTCCTCTTGGGAATCACTGGCTTAGATTTTAAAATTAGATTTTCATTCCTTGTGTTTGAATTTTGTTCTGTGTCATCCAGGAGTTTCACAAAGGAGACTTGAAGGCATTATGTGTAATTATCAAAAATATACTGTTAACTGTCTAGTAAGTAATTTTAGTTTGGTACTTACATAAAGAAATGTTTGGGCTAGGGGTACAGCTCAGTTGCACGATGCCTTCCTGGCAAGTGCAAGGTTTGATTTCTGGTACCAGAAATATTACAAACAAAAAGAGAAATGTTTGTTTCTAATATAGTGAAAATTTAATGCTCCAAAAGAAAAGTTGGTTAAACAAATGTGCTAATGTGGCTGTGATGAATTTCAAAATAATCATTACAAATATTTCAAGAAAAAGATTCATTGACATAGAAAAATACTGATAAATTTCAAAGTGTGGAAAAAGCATCTACAAAGTAATGCACAGAGAATTGACATAAATATATGTGTACCTATATTTATGTATCTATGAAAGACGTAAAAATAATAAGAGAAGTGGCATTATAAATTATTTTTGCCATTTCTGTTTCCTTTGTGCCACTTTTTTTGCCTTATAAGTGCATGATTTCGGCAGAGGAAGAAAAAGCAATCTGTAAATGTAAATCTGTGAAATGATCACATTTGCAGAATTTTCTTCATTTTGTTCTTAATACTAACTTCCTTCTGAGAGTATGTTACTGAAGTCACCGTCTTTTCCCTACAAGTCATACCTAACTTGCTCACAATTCAAAGGATTTCCATTGTTTTAAGGGCAATCTAGTCATGCAGTAGTGCAAAACAAATAATTTAAAGTAAAGAAACTTTAGAATTCAACTTTTATATCATAAAACTACCATTTTCCATGTGATTAAGAAGAAAAAAAATCACTAAATTGTCAGAAAAAAATTAAAACTGGTTATTGTTTCTTGACTATAAAAGCAGGAATTTTTATAACTATAGAGAAAACACTTTGAAATACAAACAGAAAAGAACAGATTTTTTTTTAATGAACAGGTTTTAATGGTAGTATTTTTGGAAAATGAAACTTTTAATTTTGGTGCTTAAATATGCTGTTTACAAAAGATATTTTTGTAGAAGTGAGTTCAATAACAACAGCATAGAATAATACCTCCAAAACAACATAGCCTGAGCATACTTGAAATATTTTCAGGTGGGGCTCATTTTATATTACTCAAGCTATGTCAAAAAGACTATTGTTTAAGAACTGTGCTATCACAATATGTTACTGATATGCTATCCCTAGTGACCATGAAACTTGTCATTAACTGTGTCTTGTTGGCTTGTTAGAATTTTGAAGCTCTTTTTAGAGTGATTTCAATGGTGCTAAACTTAAAAACACAACCAAAGGAATTTACTAATTACACTCTGGTATAGAAAGTCACTTGGGAATCATCATACTAACCTTAGAAATGCTCTCAGGTACCAGAAAAAGCCAAAAGCTCGTGTTGTGGTTTGAATGCTTTTTTTCCCCCTACAACTCATGTTAAGATTGAATTGTCATTTAAACAGTATTAAGAGGTGACTAAGGCATAGAGTGGGATTGGTGCCATTGTAAAAGGGCAATTTGTCTTTCTCACCTTC
Source organism: Dinomys branickii (assembly GCA_004027595.1). Taxonomy (NCBI): domain Eukaryota; kingdom Metazoa; phylum Chordata; class Mammalia; order Rodentia; family Dinomyidae; genus Dinomys; species Dinomys branickii. The sequence continues at coordinate 26,183 of PVLD010003108.1, forward strand.
TGGGCTATCTGCGATGTGGTGAAGTAGCCACAGAACTTCACCTGGGGTCAGTACCTCAATCTTGGACTTAAAAATGGTGAGGCAATGAGTTCCTAATTGTTACTAACCGCCCCACTCATGTAATGTTTTTATAGCAGCACAAATGTAGTAGTGAACTGGCATTAGAAGGGGCTTGCTTAATCTGGTCTACCCAGCCGGGAGATTAGTAGAGAAGCTCAGATGGTAGATTAGAGGTTATTTCAGCTTCATGTGAAAATAATTTCCATTTTGGTTAGGGATTAGAATATTACAGCTGTTCCACTATGACAACAAGAAGAGACATGCATATTACAAATATGTAAATATATCCTGAAGACATTTGAGTATGTGGAATCCCAGTAAAAGAACATACGCAGGAAGAACGGACTAACAACAGCATTTGAAGAGATAGGGAGGGAGTTATATAATACTCTTGGAAGACGATAATCTATGTATTCACAATCTAAGAAAAACTTAGCCAATAAGAGCACAAAAACAACCTCACCAAGGTACATTACACACAGAGAGATTTAAAAAATAAATGGGAAAAGAGGTAGAAAAGGGCACAGCAGTCGTAGAAAAACAACTATCAGAATGACAGATGGACTTTCAACAGACACTGCACATGTCTGAAGGCACCATTAAGGCTTGTGAAAAAGGCATCTGTCCTTCTGTACTTTGAGAAATACCCTCAGAAGTGAAGGTAAAATAAAGATACCATGAGATAAATCAAAGCCTAGAGACATTGTTAGCAGCAGGCTGACACACTTGAGAAGTCATAAAGGAAAGTCTATAAGCTGAAACTCATGCTTTAGAATCACAGAATCTCAGGCTGGAAGACACATGTAGGCATCCTTATAAACAAAACGGTTTTCTCATGATCCTTTGTCATGTTTCTCATCTTCCTTGTTTTTTTTAATTCTTAATTAATTTCTATTGTCACCATAAAATATATTTTCTATAACTTGGATTTTAAAAAATGTATTGATACTTGCTTTATAGCCAAAAATGTAGTCTGTCTTGGTATATATTCATGTTTAACTGCAAACCTACTCTGCTGTTGGCGTTGTTCTTTAACTGTCAATTAGATTCACAGTGTTGTTCAAATATATTTTTAGCAAAAGAATATATTTAGAAGAAATAATTAGAAGAACATATTTAGAAGAAATTTAAAAATCAGTCTATTCCTCTATCTACATAGATTCTATAATTAGAAAATGCTTAGAAGGAAAACTTAGAGGACAGATGGTCTCATGAGTGTTCTAACAAACATTTAAGAAACAAATAAGAAAAATATTAAATAAAAAGTTTTCGCAAAATGGAAACATAAAAAACCATTTCACAACTTTTTCCATAATTCGAGTAGTCGTCTTCCCAAAGTCTGACAAGGATATTATAAGACAAGAAAGTTAAAGACCCAAGTTCTATGAACAGAGGTAAAACTTTCATAAAATCTTCACAAGTCCAATCCAAGCATCTGCTAAAAGAATAATACCCTGTGGCCAAGTAGAGTTTATTTAGAATGGAAAGTTGATTTCACCTTTGAAATCCAATCAGTGAATTGCACTACAGGAGAAGATCTGTCTTTTGTTTATACAATGTCAGTCTTATCAAAAAAATCCAAACAATTAATGCTTGTGGTGTAGTTCTTATTAGACAGTTAGCTGGATAATTATTTAAACAAAATAAGAGATTTTTCCTGAGTTCTTTTAAATTGTCATACTAATTTGGGCAATCACCTACTATGTGTTTAGTAGAAGGATCTAGGATCTGTTGTGGGAATTCTGAGCTTTGGCTCTCTAGCTGGCAGAGCTTTGGTCTTGGTCACATTAGCTGTTTTTCTCCAACACCCTGGGCTCCCTGTGGCATCTGGCATCTTGCAGAGCTCCACACCTCACAGCACAGCCTGCACTCCCAGGACATTATCTGTACTGTCAGGGCATCTTCACTGCCCACTCTCCTTTGCTCTGCTCTGTGTGCTCCTGAAAGGGAAAGGTGGACATTTCGGAAGAGACTGAAAGGTAGAGACAGGTGTTAAACATTTCTACCCCTGCTTGTCCTGTTAAATCCAATCATCTTCCGTAAACTATCCTTTCCTTTCCATTTTCCTCTTATTTTGCCCCTAATAGAGAGAAACCAGATTTGCTGTTATGATGTTTCACAAAGCCTTTTATCATGTTGAGAATAACTTCCCCAAAGATGGGTTATAATATTTTATCTTCAGACTTGAATTATTACAGCTACTTTAATCATTTCCATTTATTCTACAAAAATTGGGGCCGAGGAGGGATCTTCTTATGCAGTCATGCTCATTTTATAGAGTCAGAAAAACTAAATTAAGTAGCAACAACTGTGTGCTTAGTAACATGGCAGATTCAAAAATTAATACTTTTACTTAGTAGTTTTCGTTTTTGGAGTCAGGTTGCCAGTGACTTCATTATTTAATACACTTTGTTTATGAGAGCATGCACACTGATTTCACTTGAACCTCTGCTAGAAATCTGTGTTCAGTATGGAAAAAACATCTTTCCATTTGGCAAAAGGAACTCTGGATAAAGGGCCTGTCTATTGATGTAAATATAGAAAGATAAAATTCTGAACAAGAAAGTTATTTCAGGATCCTTTCTTTTAAAAGCTGAAAGCAGGAAATAATCATTAGAAAGTAATTCCTTTTTGTTTTTAATAACCACAAAATTTTCATTCTTCATATAATAACTTTTTAACATTATTTGTCAAGGTCTATTTTACATATTTGGATTTCAGAGCTTTATCTTTCTTGTAGAATACTAGTTCTTAAACTCTTAAACCTTTTTTCCCAAATTGATCACTGTAGGTAACAATGTTGAATTGATGTCTTAATTTCCAAAGGTGGATACAAGGTCTACTATTTTAGTTAGGATGAAAAGTTTTAACATACCCTGTTTTTTCTCCTGTATCCACCAAAGTAACTATGCTGACGACCCTGGCAGATCCCTTCATTTAAAGTGATGTGCACACAGGTTCTGCCCTTCTGGGTGAGACCTTTTCAGCATAGCCCAAGGAGTAGCTCCTCAGGTCTGTAATGTGACTCTCTACCTTTGGGACCTGCGCAGCCCTGGAGGAAATGGCAGTAAGGACACAACTGCAGGGCCTGTAGAGTTGCAGAAAGAGAGAAAGAAAATACGAGCACCATAGAGATGAGGAGATACAGATGTACTTGTCTTGAGTGGGCTCACCAGGTTAGAAAGTAATCTTGGTGAAATATTTTTCCTTTTCCTTTTTCTAGTTCAAACATGTTTTGGATGGATTTGAAAACTGGAGAAAACATGTGTCTTCTCAGAAAACATGTTTAAACTGAAGAATAGTCTGCCCAACTGGGGAGAAAGTTATCTTCTTAACTGCTAATAAACCAAATAGAAGACTGAGGTCTGTGGGAACATAATCATCCCCCCATCATTTTGAGATCATCCTCTTCTACAGCTGGCTCAGCTCACAGCACTCAAGACTCCCATGACACGACTGCTTCAACTTCCCAGGAGTTCAGTCCATCTCTCTGTTGTCATCCCATTGTCGATCACCACTGTCATGATTTTTCTCATCCCATGGAAACTCAGCTGAATTCTATAGTCAGCCACTCCCAGTCCACATCAGATTCACTTTTCTGCATTGCTCCACATGCTAAGCTACATGCAAGCCAGGTAAAAGCGCATTCTCATCTAGTTTTTATTTGTACTTACTCAGCTGAATGTGGCTGGTGAAAACATAGCAGGAAGACTGTTCTCAGTTCCACTGCTGGCCTGACTATCTCCCTACATTGTTCTGACTTGTCACTTTTGCACTCTTAGCAGATAATTTCACCCCTACTCCATCTTGTTCAAACTCTAATAGTTTCTCCCAGTAGACCTCACCCTTATATGATGGCCTGCTTTCCCATTCAATGGAAAAATGCTTCCCAGAACTCCCCATTTGCACGTGGGCCTGTTTCTTCTTGTCTTTGCCCCTGTTGCTGATGGTCACACTCCTTGACCAGGTATTGTACTCTCCCATCTTGTACTTGCTCCCACCACCTCTGCCCTAAAGGACATTTCCCCAGTTGTCTTCTCCTCTGGCTTCTGATCATGACTGTCCCAATCCTTCCTACCAACATACAAATGTGCTATTAATTTTTCATTTGAAAAAATTGATTTCCCTTTTCTCTTTGTTACTGTCTAATTTCCTCCTTCCCTTTAGGCCAAAAGTTCTCCAGAGCCTGTTCCATGCTGATTCTCTCCATGGCTTCTACTGTGTTTCCTCCATTCTTTCTGGGAATTACAAAACTCAGCTTTCCCCATCTCCAACTCACTTTCCACCAGATTTGATCTTGGTGAATTCACTGGGAATTCCACATTTCTATGTCCATGGCTGGTTCTCAACTTCCAGTCACCCTTGACGCACAGAAGCACATTTCATCTTCTAGGTATACTCTTCCTTGACACCACAGTTTTTTCCCTGTACTTCTCTGAACACTATTGCCTGATCTCTTCTTCAAGATTCCTCCTCACCTTACAAATCTTTAAATAGCTAAGTACCTGCAATCGAGTCGTAGGTCTCTTCTACTTTTCTATATACCTATAAATACCCTGCCTAGGTCATGGCTTCTGGTTATAGGACTTCAGATCTATCCATATGCTGATTGCTCACAATTAAATTCCCAGCCTACAGCCCACCATACCCAAGACTTGTGTATCCAGTTGTCATCTTGAGCCCTCCACATGGACACTGGGTTGCACATCTGAAAACCTTCCTCATGACCTCCTCCCAAGTGCTTCCCCATCGCAGTTCATGGAGACCCTAACTTTTGTCACAGTTATCACCTCTCCCTTCGTGCATTTGATCCATCCCAAAGTCCTGTCTTCTCTGCCCTCCAAGTGTATCTTCCCAAGCTTCACTGCCCAACACTGGGTACTGCAAAACTTCCTAATTGGTCTCCCTGCTGCTGGCCCAAGCCCTTCAGGCTGCTAGCAGCTCAGGAGCCACCAGGAGCATGTTCTGTGTAAGTCGGTGTTGGTCTCTCCTGTGCTCGGTGTCCACATGTGGCTTTCAAAGTCATTCTGCCTTAATGTCAAAGCCCTTTCACTGCCCCGGACTCATTATCTCCCTGAGTGCCTCCTGCATGCTCTGCTGTCTTGTTCCCTCTGCCCAGCCACTCAGGTTTCCTGACAGCTGCCACTGTTTCTCTCCTTCTGCCTCTTTCTCTAGATATTTCCATAGATGATGTCTCCATTTCCTTCAGCTGTTACTCAAAATATACCTTATCTGGAGGACTTCTCTGTCCATCTGAGATGTACACTCCTTCCCTTCGTATCCCTTTCCTCCTTGACACTTAGCACCCTCTAGCAGGGTGCACGTGGAATCTATTCACATCGTTTGCATTGTTGATTGTCTGGCTGCTGGGCTGGAACACAAGCTCCGCAAGGGCAAGGGCTTTGTCTGTTTTGCTCACCTTCCCTGCATGGACAGAGACTCAGAAAGAAAGAGCAGGGACTCCTGCTAAGGTGCTGCAAGAATCCATGCACAAGAGGGAGACACACGGGCTGGGTGTCACAGCTCAGGGAGAAAATAGCATGGAAAACAGACAAACTCATTCCCTAGAGGGGTGAGCAGAGGCTTCCCAAAGGCAGCCTCTTTGCATGTGGTTTTAAGATGAAGTGGATGTTGATGGACAGAGAAACAGGCAAGGGAGAAAGCAAAAAAATGGGGGCCAGATCAAGTATCCCGAGCTGTACTAACTGGTATGGCTGTGCTTCCTCTCATGAGGGTGTTTCATTATCAGAATTTTAATTGTATGTGTTCTCTTTTACCTGGAGCCATGGTCAGTTATGGTGATTCTAGGAGACATTCTGATCACTCATCTCAAACTATCTGTGAAAAGAACACTTTCTTATTATTTTTTTTTTAACTTTTTGCCTTCTTTAAATCAGAGAACAATTACAGACACTTCTTCAAATTGCACAAGTGCTGTAATCTGTTGTATCAGTGGTGGCCCTGTCCCCAAGCACCATCTCCGCTCCTTGATGCGCCGTTTGCTCCTTGGGAAACACCTGTGGCCTCCTCCGCCCTCCTCTCTGGTCTCTGCCTCCACCTCTGGCCAATCAGACTAAAATGCCCCCATTTTTTCATACTGTACATCCTCCCTTTCTCTTAGGGCCGGGAATCCTATCTCACAGCTTCATGTCGCCAACAACTTCCCCAAGGCCATAAATTCAATGACTATTGAAGGAAGAGATACACAAGTCACCCCTCGGGTGGGTGGGATCTGGTGTTTATTGTTCATCTTGTGGAGCACGTTCTCTGACTTCAGTGACTTTGCTGACACTGCCAAGTCATGTGTCCCGTGTCGTGTCATGGCCCTCCCCCCACTCCCGGGCAGAGCAGGTGCACACAAGTTGGTAATCACAGGCAAGGTATATGTGAATCTTGGTGAAGTTCGCTGGGCAACCAGAGCAGTCTACAGGAAGTCAGAGCCCCACACTTCCTCCCTTTTATACTGGCTACTGTTTTCTTAATCTAGATGTACAAAATACCGTAGAACTAGAGCATCAGAATTCCCACCATACAGGTCTGCATAGCCAGATAGTCATCTGCGCTCAGTTATCATTTGAGCTGTTCTCTCCTACCCATTGCAGACAGAGCTGTACAACATCCCTTTGGCAGATGCCATTTTTATTATATCATTTGGGGGAAACATTGGTGCCCTTAAAAATTATACTATTGGGCTGCACTCATTTTTGAAAGAAAAAAATTCAAGCTTTTGAAACATATGGGGAGCCATTATTTATATCATAATCTTTTTATGTCAGAGTAAAAATTTAGAGAGTGTCCCAAGGTTTATATTAAGGGAAATCAAAATTTTAAAAGTCCTTTTAATTTTGGATTTTAAAATGTAATTACCAATTCCTCTCATTTCTGATCTCCTTTGAATGTTCTGTGGGAGAGTGCCCAAGAGTTGTGTTTAAGATGGTTTTGTTTCCTTTTAATTAACAAAGCTGGGTCTTTAGGGAATCTTTCCATGATAGTGAGCAGCTCTGCAAATGGAGAAGCGCTTTCCAGGGAGGAGGCCAATGCATCCCTTCCAAACCACCCCCTGACACTTTCCCAGAGATAATTCTGCGTTGAAGTGCAGGCCCCAGGGTAATGTTAGAGCTGCTTTAATCATAGCTTCTAATTATGAACAATAAGTCACTTCAACCATTTCTGGTGTCTCAAATATAATAAAGGAATAATTAGCAGTCACAATAATTCTCAGGCTGGTAGAGGTACACAGTCAAGGATTGTGCATTTTATACCTCCACAAAAAGTATTTTATGGACTAGCCCTCTACCTGGCTGATAATTAGAGGTCATCGGTGGAAAAGCAGGAGTTGCTGAAGCACTAGGGTGTTACCTGCCTGCTGCTGGGAAGTTATTAAGGCTGACACGTGATGGAGCCGAGGAGGCTTAGTAACAGTCGGCAACTGTTGGTTCAGGGTTGTCAGGCAGGTGATTGCAATCCCCACACCCCAGGGTTGCTCTCTGTACTTAAATAAGTGCGAAGGACATAGTTCCAAATCTCAGTGGTGGCTTACTGATAATTATCCTAGTAGTGGTTTTAATTGTCTTACAAATTCTGTGCAAGGAGTTAGTGTTTTTCTATACCCAAGAAAAAATTAAAGTTCTATGCCAGAGAACCCCGAGAAACACTTAACCTTTTTCTCCCACCTCCAGCTGCAACTGGCCTCATCCTGGGAAGCTCAGCCTTGCTCCTGACTCCTTGCTAATGGGCTTGTCCTCTCTAACTCTCACCTACTGCAAGGCAGAACAGTACCAAAATGCAATATTTAGCTATCGCTGTAAGAGTAAAAGCCTATAAAATCCTTTCTTCAGGGCTCCCATTTTGCTTTTAAGACAAGAACACTCAAGCACCTCATGTCCTCCTATCCGTCCAGCCCCAGCTCCGCCTCTCTCTTCCAGGAGCCTCCTAACCCAACAGCATTACTACCCGGTGGTCCTAAATGTTCCATGTGGTCCCCGACCAGTGTGTTTCCTGCAGCTTGTCCTCCTGAACCCCTCACCCAGGACAGCACTAGCATTTTGATGGAGACTGCATTGAATCTGTAATCCCCATGGTTAACTCTTTTTCCAATTTAAATTTTTTTTAACTGTACATATTTTGGGGGTACAGAATGGTAATCCGATACATAGACTGTGCAGCGATCAAATCAAGATAGTTCACATTTCCACTTTCTTGAACATTTAAATTTACATTAGCATCTGCTAACTGTACATACTTGTAAGGCAGAGTGTGGTATTTCAGTGCATGGATGCAATGTATGCCTGTACGCCAAGCAAATCAGACAGTCTGCATTTCTATCTCCTTATCCTTGTGTCTGGAAGTTTTGAGCTCCTGTCTTCTATTTGTTCATATACATAACAGCTCATTGTAACTACAGTCACCCACATTCTTGTAAAACAATAGAACTCGTTACTTTTATCTGACTCCATGTCATACCCTCTATCCAACCTTTTTTATCGACCCTCCCCCACTTGCAGTCTCCGATAATCACTTTCACATCTCGATAAACTTCTGTTTCTAAAATCCACATGAGGAGAGCCTTGAGGTGCTTGACTGTCTGCTTTATGTTGATTAAACTAATGATCTTCTGTGGCATCTATTTTGCTACAAATGATGTCATTTTATGGCTGTATAATATTCCACTACATGTACAAAGGTCACATTTTCTTTACCCAAGCTCTGTGTGTGGACACCTAGTTTGCTTCCATGTCTTAATTGTGGAGGATAATGCTACAACAAACTTGTATGTCCATGTGACTCTTTGACGTTCCAGCTTCATTTCCTTTCATGTACACCCAGAAGTGGGATCACAGGGTCTTATGATAGATCTATGTTTAGATTTTTGAAGTGCCTCCATACTGTTCTCCATCGTGTCAGTATTTGTGCACTTTCCTACCAGTCATGCATAAGAATTCCCTTTTCTCCACACCCTCATCAGCATTTGCTGCTTTGGACATTTTTCTAAAAGCCATTCTAACCGGGGTGAGATAATAATATTTTATTAAGATTTTCACTTGCATTTCCCTGATGGCTAATGAAGTTGAGCATATTTTTGTGAATTTGCCATTTGAATTTCATGTTTTGAGAAGAATTTATTCATAATCTTTGCCGAGTTTTAAATTAGATTGTTTGGTTTGTTGCTACTGAGTTTTTAAAATTCCGTATGTATTCTGGATATCAGCCTTTTGTCACATGAATGGTTTGAAAACATTTTCTCTCACTCTGTATGTTGTCTCTTCACACTGTTGGTTGTTTCCTTTGCAGTCCAAAAGCTTTTTACTTTTATCTAATCCTGTGCGTCTTTCTTTGCTTTTGTTGTCTGCTGTATTGGGGTCTTAGTGAAAAACCAGTGCCTACAACAAAGTCTTGGCTTACTTCTCTTATGTTTTCCTCTAATACTTTCAGAATTTCAGAACTTACATTTTGGTCTTTGATCCATTTTAAATTTATTTTGTGTACATTTATTATATTTATTTTTGTGTATTTATTTTTAGATGACACTCAAGTTTCAGTTTCTGCATGTGAGTGTCCAGTTCTCCCAGCACAATATGAAGAGGCTGTACTTTCTCCAGTGTATGTGCCTGGCATGCTTGCCTAGAATCCGTTAGCTGTACATGAACAAAGCTATTTCTAAGCACTTTCTTCTGATACATCTACATGTCTGTTTTTATGCATGTGCTATTCAGTGTTAATTGATTACATAGCTTTGTAGTGACTTTGAAGTCAGCTTTTTTCTTTTTGTTTCAGATTACCTTGGTCCTTTTGTTGTTACATGTGAATGTTAGGAGTTTTCACACTAAGTTCTGTAAAGGACACCATTGATGTTTTGATGGTGATCCCCTTGAATCTGTGGGTTACCTTGGGTAGTATGGATATTAAACAATACTAATTCTTTGAACTCCAAGGCATACCCTCCAAGAAACTCTTCATCTTCCTCCTCGCAAAGTCTGCTGGCTAAACTGCTACTTCTCTGAGTTCTCCTAAACTCCTTACAGGTATCCCTGCCATTTTACTGCCTTATAATGATAATTTTACGTAGCTGCTATCTTCGCCAGGTACATAAACTTCTTAAGGGCAAGAAATGTGCCTTATTGTTGGGTTGCTTTTAATGTTGTATTACCTCAATATACACATGATCAAAAATCAATAAATGTTGAAATCATAAATGCATGAATATTATTGATAAGCTCACTAATAATATAGATTTTTTCAATGATTTTTTAAGAAAGAATTCTTTAGATATTTTAAAACTGTCTCCTATAAGGGCAAAGCAGATTTAGTGAAGACTGAACCACTGTATCTATTGTAAAACATTTTCATAAGACTACAATAGAATCAATGCTTTGTGAGTGATATATGCTATAATATTTTAGCATGATAACACAGTGTAGCATTAGGACCTAATATTGCAGTTTGTATGGTCTAATACATTAAATACCAGGGCATAATATCACAGTGTAAAACCTGCACTATCAAACTACAGTCTCATTGGCCATGGTGGCATCAGCAAAGTTGCAGTAACAAAATCAGAAAAATCTGTAACATAACACAGTTTCACCCCTACTGGGATATGGGGAGAGTCATGCAGCTGTATGAAGCTGCCGCCCAGAGAGCTGGCTTCTCCTACTGCTTGGTAGTTTTGGATTCCTTGACCTCTGAGTACAGAAAGAGAAAAAAACTGTATTGCTGGGAAATGAGACATTAGGTCAAACTGACAATTAGCTTCTGTTACTTCCACTGGTCTCTGCTGGCCAGAAAGTAGTCACACTGAGGCCCTCTCAGCCACAAGGAAGTGTGGGGTGGCCCTCTGCCCAGGAAAAGGAAATGGAATGGAGGAGGGAGCCTATCAGTCTGCAGGCTAAGGGCAGTCATGCCAGCCTCTCCCTGTAGGTTTTCTACCACACAGTGCCCCGCTTTTCCTCCAACTTTGATGATGCTGCAGCTTGCTGACCTCTGCTCATAGGGGATCCACTCCCAGTGAAAGTTAATGGTTTTATCATGACCCAGTAGAAATGTCCATGCTCTCAGAAATCACTGTAGCTATAAATACAATCAGCAGACTGTCTTAACTGCCCCTTGAAATAGAGCTTCAAGGATGAATCTGCTTGAATATTCTTAAGTCAGCTAATGTGAAATCCTACATGTTTGCACACATGCATCATACAGGCAGGCCTGCGATGCTGAAAGAACTTTGACTCTGCAAGGTGACTGTGGCAGAAAACAGCACAGCCTTAGCTGCAGAGTCGAGCTGGGGAGAACAGAGCACCTGCTCTGCATCCGCAGCTCAAACTCACCCAGCGCCTCCTCTGGAAGATGTTCTGGGGTACATCTCCAGGGTGCACCAGCCGCTGAGAGGCACCCACCTGCGGTCTCTGGTTACGCTGGAGGACTTCAGGGCCTGCGAAAGCTGACCGTTCTGTCCACTGGGCAGGTCTCATGTCCTTGACATGAAGCACTGGCCACAAGGACTCCAACCAGGAGGCAGTCTCTGGTCATGTGGGGTAGACTTCTGTGGAACTCTCAGGAAGGCACACTTCTCTGTTTTGCTGCTGGGGTGCTAAGAAACAAATAGGACATGAAGTCATAAACTTGTACATTCTGGGGTCCCATATGTGGAGTGTGGGGCCTGAGAGTACAGAGCTTTGATGGCAAGAAGCAAAACTAGGTTCTGGTGATGGAGTGCAAGCCCCACTGCCAACTCAGACTAGCTCCAGGCTTTGCTTTTACCTGACTTTGTTCTCCTTTTTGGTTTTGTTTGCTTTGCTTGTATTTTGGTCTTTGTTTGTTTGAGTTGTTGTCTTGTAACCAAAAGGACAAACACTGACTGATTTTAACTTATTATGTAATATTCTTTGAAGACAGTGGAAAGAGTCACAAAATATATTGGAATAACTTTATGCTCAAGATGACAAATATATAATGAGAGTTTCATGATACACTGACCAAACCACCTGATTTTTATTTAGTGTGATATAGCTGCTGTGTGTCATGCTGCTTGATGTATTTTATTACTATAAATTGCTTTGCAATTGATAGCTAAAGAAGCTAAAGACCTTGTATTTTATTAAAACATCTTGTCTTTCAACATTGCCCCTGCTTCATCTCTCTTTAGTAATTTGGGAAGTGAATCATTGGATTTTCAATTAGAGCATTGATAAAATGTACTCTTATCTTTAGAGCATTTGTGAGTGCAATATGAATGGTACTCATGTTAGTAACCAGTACACGTTCTCAGTGAGACTTGTCTAAATGATGTTGTGCTGATATTGTGAGATCTCTCCCAGCCCTCCCTGGCTTTTCCATTTCTGCTGATGGAGACATGGCCATAAAGTCTCCTGTGAGTACTTGGGCCCCCAGGAAGTTCATGAGTGTGTTACCTATGGGATAGTGACTTCATGGGGGAGGTGGGTGTTTCTCTGTGTGTGTGTGTGTGTGTGTGTGTGTGTGTGTGTGTGTGTGTTGTGTGACACACATGTGTGCATGCATGTATGCACACATTTCAATAAGGGCAATTCATGGAGTTTTTGGAAATGTTTGAAAAGGAGATAAATAAAGAAGAAAAACCTTGAAATAAACCAGGGTGTCCAGCTCACTTTACTTTGTTGTTATCTAACCCACAGGCAGGCATTTCAAAGGAATTAGCCAAAGAATCTTTCTTTGCCACAATAGTATGAAGTCAGTGCAAAACATTAACTTTGTGGTGTATGTGGCACATGGAAGTGGAGAAGGCTGCACAGGGATTCTTAGGGGATTAAGGTATATGCTGTGTGTGTAAATTTTAAGAAATTTATTACAGTGGAAGACACATTCCATCAATGCCTCTCTAAATACTACATTCCCTCACTTCAAATAGACGTCCTATCATTCTGGCCACTTTCTGAAGCAGCTCTGGAAGTCTTCTTTCATGAGTGTCCTAGTTGCACTGTCCTGGGAGCCTCAGTGTCTTGAATTGATTTAAATTTTTACCTTTAATGATCATTTTGACTTTGGGGTGGAGCCAGAAGTCCCATAGTGCCAGATCTGGTGAATGAGGAGGATTAGGACACACTGTCTTTTTTTTTTAAGTACCAGGGATCGAACTCAAGACCTCGAGCTTGCCAAGCAGGCCCTGTGCAGCTGAGCTCCATCCCCAGCCCTACGCTGTCTTGCTTTTATAAGCCTGTTTTATCCATGCACTGGCCCTTGGCAGCTGCATACACTGTATTTTTTTTTAAGTCACACCTTGCAAATTCTCAGGAAAGAGGACTTCCAGAATTTCTTCAGAAAGTGGCAAGAACAATGTGACAAATGTGTTCAAAGACAGTGGACACATTTGAGGAAAGTTAATGGTAATATGCTTTTCACTATCATAAATACTTAAATTTAAACATTCACCTTGTTTTCTCATCACCCCTTGGATGGTCAGAGACCCCGAAATGAATCTCCCTGAGGACAGACACCCGGGAATGCCAGGTACATAGAAGAGTTTTAATTAAAAATGGCATGAAAATTGAACACATAGAAGCAGGAGGTGTAGTACATTCACTTAATAAAGTACGGAGAGACAGGGCCCACATGTTGGGTTTGAGAGGCACAGGACAGAGCACAGTAGAAGGGCTGTCATTCTGACAGGGACATACCCAGGCCCTCCTGCTGTGTGTGTTACCAACATCATGTATATGTGGTCACAGGCTGCATTCAAGGAATATAGAAAAATGGCCTGTCATGTCTGAATGACAAGGTCACTAGTTGATAACTTATTAGGAAATAATATTGAACCTGGTAATATACACATGTACATGAACACACACACACAGACACACATACACATGATGTGACACATAAAATATTTTGGAGAAATACATTTTTTCAAAACCCAATCATCTTATAATAGATCAGGAAGTTTATGAACTCAAAGACCATACATATTGACTTAGCTAACGTCCCCACTGTCAAAGTTTGGAGATGAATGCCCTTTAGCTTCCAATTAAGTGCATGTTTCTGAAGAGTGTGTGGAGTAATTCAGGTGAGGCATGAAGGAGGAAGCAGGATAATGTTAGAGAAGACAAGCAAACATAGTGCAAAGTACCCTCGCAGTTATCCACAGCTCTTGCTGACCATGCTTTGGTTAATGATACACAAGTGATAGATGACTGACAGGTAGGTAGATGAATAGATAGCTAGATAAATATACACAGAGAGAGAGAAACAGAATTTATCGCTCAAAATGATCTAATTATAAAGTTTAGCTCCTAGAACCAAAGCCAGTCAGTAATCACTGTTAACAGTCAGACCATAGAACTGATACTTATTCTGCTACAGTTTTCATTAAAATAACTGAGTGAATATGCACTTAACAAAATGCATCCAGCATCTGTATTTTGAAAATTATAAAATGCTGATGAAAGAAATCAGAGAAGACCTAGATGAATGGAGAGACAGGTTATATCCATGCAAACCCCAACATAGGAAAGACTTGAATTTTGTCTAAATTGATCTGCAGAATTAATGCAAAAGTGAAAATCCCCATAAGATTTTTTGTTCAGTAGATAGAGATAAGTTTATTTTAACTGACAGGCAGAAAGGGAAGGCCCCTAGAGCACCTGAAATTCTGTTCAAATACTGCTGAAAAATCAAAATGCCGTGAAAAATCAAAATACCCTAGTAAGGCTCCCTGCAGAGCAACAGCAAACACTGAAGAGCACAGACATGAATCAGTGTGTATCTCCCGACTTTCTTTCGGTTTTTGTTTTGTTCTTTGTATTTTTGGTTTCTCCTATAAGAGAAACCGTGTGATAGTGAAGCTGTGTGTCCAATTCATTTCACTTAACATTGTGGTCTCAAGCCACACCCACTTTCCTACAAATAACTCAGATTTATCCTCCTGTGGGGTGGAATAGTACCCCATGGTTTATAAATACATTTCCTTCATCCATTCACCAGTCAGGGGTATACAGTCCACGTTTAGATTTAGCTACTGTGAGTTATGCTGCTAAACACGGGTGTGCATGGGTCACTATGGTATAATGACTTTAACCCTTTGGGGAAAATACCTAGAAGAGACATAACTAGGTCAAAAGAAATTTCTAGTTTTTATTTTTTAAGAAACCACCATACTGATTTCCATAAGGATTGTACTAGTTTACAGTCCCACCAACACTACAGAAGTGTTCCTTTGCCCTCCCCCAACCTGGCCAGCATTTGTTACTGTTTGATTGCTTGTTGATAATCATATTTTGTGGAGTAAGATGGAATTTCAGTGTTATTTTAAATTGCATTTCTCTGATGGCCAGAGATGCTTTACTTTTTTTTAAATTTACTTATTGGCCATTTCTATTTCTTCTTCTGAGAGTATCTATTCATTTTATGTACCCATTTTAATTTGGTCTTTTATTTTGGGAAATCTGTATTTTTAGTTCTTTATCTATTCTAGATGTCAGCCCTCTGTCTTAGGTACAGCTGGCAAAACTTCCTTCTCGTCCTGTTGGTTTGTCTGCTCACTGTCTCCTTTGCTATGCAGAAGTCTTCTAATTTGTTATGACCCCATTTATTGATTCTTAATGTCATTTCTTGTGTAACTGGGGTTCTGCTGAAAACGTCCTTGCCTATGCCTTCAAGTCTTCAAGTTTTACCAATTTTATCTTCCAGAAGATTAAAGTGTTTCTGTGTTAACATTTAGATTTTTTATCTAGTTTGATTTTAGTTTAGTATATGGTGAAAGATATAGATCTTGACTCAATTTTCTGCATGTGAATAGTCACCTGATTTTTAATGAAAATCGTGCTGGACAAGCGAGCATCCTCAGGTGAGAAAGAACCTCATCCTCAACTTGTGCCTCATTCAAAGGAATCACTGACTTCAGAGAAAAGATGGTACTGCACAACTGCTGCACAAGCAGTGAAAAATCCTTGGGATATGTCTAAACAGAGAGTTACTGTAGTTGAGATCAAAAGCATGATTTGTGAAAGGAAAAGTTAATTGGATCTCATCAAAATGATAAAAGTTTGAACTGTGAAACACTTTATGAAGATAGTAAAGAAACAAACCACAGGTTAGAAAAAACTATTTGCAGACCATATCTGCAACTAAAAGCTAGTGCCTACAATATGTGAGAAACATGCAAAACAACCTTAAAGAAATGAAGCAAAAAATAGCTAAATAGACATTTCATCAACTCAGATGACAAATATGTAGCAGCAAGGATATTTAATATTATGGAGAGAAGGAAAGCAAATTACACCTACAACCTACACTGCATGCCTGTCTTAGGAAAAGATACTTTTTCCACTTCTGATTTGCCATGCTGGGGACAGTGCTTGTGGTGGAAATGACAGCAGTGCTCTGTCCATGGGCAGGGGATCACCATGGCGGCTCCCTGTGCCATTGCCAAGGCTTCCTGGTTCCTCCAAGCCCACTACATGGTAGGAGCTAAGCTGCCCCTGTCCTTGCTCTTATGCATGCTTCCCTGTCTGCTAGCTCCTAGGTGGATGTGGCTTTTTCCATGTGCAAGCTGTCCAGAGCTACTGGAAGTTCCCTTGCCCCACTTCTGCCCAGGATGGCTGGGTGTTATTGGAAATCTTCTTCCTGCCCTGTGTCCCTCCTGCATCTTATAGCATTTGAATTTCACCATGAAAATAGGTGATGCACCCCTCAGCCCTGTCTCCTGAGAGTCCCCATCTGGTCTTGAGTTTGCTGCTTCACTTCCCAGTCCTGTCTCTTACCACTGTCCCCAGGGGCTCCTCCTGTAACTCCCTGCCCTCCCACCTCACCGAAATACAGCATCCCTTTTAAAATTATGATCCCATTTGAATTCTGTAAAATCTTGGAATTATATCTGTGTCTTTTTCCAGGCAAGTATCCAATTATCCGAACATCATTTGTTAAAAACATCCATTTCCCTATTAAATTGCTCTGACACCTTCATGAGAAATCAATTGGTCATATAAACGAAAGTCTGTTTCTGGACTTTTTATTCACTTCATTGATCTTCCTGTCATAATGCCAACACCACACTCTCTTGATTACTATAGTTCTTTTGTAACTCTTCAAGTCAGCAGTTGTAAGTCTTCCAACTTTTTTCTTTCCCAAGAATATGTTGGCTATTCTAGTTCTTTGAATTTTCATGTAAGTTTTAGAGTCAGCTCTTCAATTTCCAAAGAAATGTACTGAAACCTATGATTAAGATGGCATAGAATCTATTATCATTTTGAGGAGAATTGATGTCTTTACAATACAGAAATTTCTGACCCATTAACCAAACATACCTTTTATATGTCCTTGTTCTTCCAAAACCAGAGGTGGCAGCAGTTTCCCATTTTAATTAAACTCCACGTTTCCTCTCTATCCTGTTTTGATCTCATTTCTTCCCACTTGTGCAGCCAAATATTCATATTCACACAAGCCTGAAATATCTACTCCTTATCTAGATTTGGAATGACCCATCCTGGAATCTTCTTTTCTCATCCTTTCCTCATACATGTTTGATGTATGAGGTTTGCTGCTTCCAAATGCAGACAGCTCTCTGCATCTATGGGCTCCCCATCCACAGATCCAGTTGAAAATATTTAGATAAAAATGTGTCTATACTGAACAACTACAGGACTAGTTTTGTATCCTTCTTCTCTAATACATAGTATTTACATTGTTTGGGGCATTATAAGTCATCTAGAGATGATTCAGCATATGTGAAACGGTTCAGGAATGTAGCTCAGTGGAAGAGCAACTCTTGGCTACCCTGGGTCAGGCCATGGGTTCTGTGCACAGTACTGAGTGAATACACAAGCAGATTCAAGGGCTGTATAGGTTCTATGCAGATACCAAGGCATTTTCGGTAAGGGCCTTGAGTATGCACGGGTGCAAGTGTCTGTGGACGGTTCCTGGCAACATCAGTGGAGCCAAAGGACAGCGTGTGTGACATCAAGTGCGCATCTCTGCTTAAGTAGCTCTCAGTGGGGGGCTGCGGACCCAAAACCTGGTGGGGACCTTGCTTTGCCTTTCTGTCACTTCAGAAGGAATATATTAGTAACAAATGAGAATCTTCAGAGAAATTAGGAAATATTAGGAAATTTTTAAAAACACAAACATGATGTTGGTAACACACACAGCAGAAGGGCCTGGGTGACATCTCTGAGAGAAAGAGGGCAATGTAAGCACTGCCCTGGAGCTATAACTGGACCAGCCAGGAATCTGATACCCAGCAAGTGGGGAAGTCTCCTTCTCCCCCACTCCTGCTGGGTAGTGTCTGTAGAGACCCTGCCTCTGGGTGCCTAGATAAGGGTGCAGTTTTCTACACAAGTCAGCAGATTTTAAAAGGAAAATGTCATTGTCATGTTCTCCTTAGAATGTCTTTTGACAGGGAAAAATGTAGTACTATAAGACTGTGACAAGATGTCATTTTCCCATCACTTTTTCTCTTGAAACGGCCAACCAAGGCTTCTCTGCCCAACACCAAGCAAAAGTGATTTTTGGGAGTGTGAATGTTACTGTGCTTCTTTGACAGCCAGTGAACACAGCACAGGCTAAAATGAGTTTGGAGAACACAGGGGAGTTGTAAAACCTTAATTCACATTAAACTCCCAGTGTGGAGCACTCAGATACTGAATTTTTAAGTTTCCTTTTGTTATTATAAAACTCAAGCATGCTTCCTTTGAAAAGTTTAGAACATACAGAAAATACAAAGGTGAAAATAAAAGCACATATGATCTCATTTCCCAAAGCAATTACTATGGGGACATTTTTCCAACCAGTTTCTGAGAATGTTTTGAAGAAGTTGATGCATATAAAATTTACATTTTCTGTTTTACCATTTAACATTGTGGCACCAATTCTGATATTCCAAGTACAGTATTTGTGAATCTCATTTGAACTGTCACATTGTACCTTATGGCACATCCTCCTGTTCAGCCTCAATAGTGTATTTACAATACTCTACTCTTTGTTAGGTAACTACACTTTGTTAAAAGCCCCTTTATCAAGAAATTGAGTTGTTTCCTTAACCATTCCACATATTATGCCTTCAGGATTTGAAATTACTGGTTCAGAGAAAAAACCTTTCACAGGTTCTTGGTACATAATTTACCAGTAATTTTCCTAAAAATCACAAATTTTCCCCCACCAAAATATGTTCTTCTCACTATAACTCTACCTCTGTGGATTATGAGTATCAATCAATATTAACATGCCATCAACTTTTTACTTTATTGTGTTTCTGTGAAATAATGTAGAAAAAATTTTCATCTATTTTTGCAACTATATTTTTATTCTTCTGTTGTCTTTATATAGTCTCTGTATTCCCTGCCTACACATGGTTCCTGAATGAATTTTAATTCTAAATTTTAAATATTTAGTATTAATTCTTTACCATTTTTTTTCAAAGTATTTTCACATGGTTTTGATATTGCTTTCCTCATCTTTGCAGATGTAAACTTCCTGCCTAGCTCTTGACTGTTACAGGAAGAACTGCCTAGCTTGATGGGAACAGGGCATGATTACTGTGATCAGAGATACCTTTTTCAAAAGGGAAATTTGATTATTATGTAAAAATAGTACATATTCTTGAGATAGTGTGATAGTTCAATAGACATAAAATGCATGCTGATTAAATCAGCCATTAACATGGCATTTCTTTATCTTTTCTTTATGTTTACAGTCTTTGAGCTCCTTTTTCCTAGTTATTCAAGAAATATATATTATTGTGAGCTGTGCACACCCACCCTCTGTAGAACACTGGAATTTACTGTAGGTGTTTCACTGTGCTGGGGAACATACCCACCCTCCCTCCACCCCGTCTGGACTCCCAGCCCTCAGAAATCCCAATTATACATTCAGGTCAATGTGGGAGAAAACATGCAGTGTTTGTTCTCCTGTCCCTTACTTACATCACTAAACATCTGCTCCACCATTTCCATCCATGTGGCTGAAAACAGTAGGATATCATTTTTAAAACTTTAGACAAAGTTTAGAGAAATGGAAATGTTAACTATCCCGACTGATCATTACAAATGGTATGCAAATGTCCAATTATCACGTTGTATTCCATGTATTTGTACAATTAAAATAATGACTAATAAGTAAAATTTTTAAGATAGATATACGTTCTTAAAGATGATTTTAAAAGTATACCAATAAATTCTTTATTTAAGAAGTAGATTATTCTAGCTCAGTTGGTTCTATTCCAAAAGAATCAAGATCTCTAAGCAGTTGTATTTATTCTTTTTGAGAGTAGAGATTTTTGAGGTATTAGCATAAACTGCAAATTCCATTTCTGGAATATCATATATATCATATTTTGTTGTTGTTGTTGTTGTTGTTGTTGTTGTTTGCCTGTTTTGATTTTGTCTTTGGATTTTTGGTTTTTGTATTTTTTTCTGTTGTTGAGAAGATTAATTGACTAAAATTGCATGTCTGTATATGGGTTCATATATTTACACTTCGAAGATATCAATAGATAAAGCAATAACCACTGTTGAGACCATGTCACCTTGTCTGTAGATTAGTTGTGACTGTACTATTTTTTATGCTAATTGGTGTCTGTTTGTTCGTATGTTTTTGTACTTTTATTTAAAAAAAATCATATTTTGTACATAATTCCCTACCTTTTACAGAGACCATCCTAACAATCTGTATTTATTCTTTTGTATTTATTCTTTATTCTTTTTTAACTGCAATTCAAAATATTTGGGAAAAAAAATATATCTAATGGTAGGTGAGCCAAGAGAAGCATTTGTATTTGTATTTACTTCCTTCTCAAACTCTACTATTTTTAAAAAACAAAACACACACACACACACACACACACACACACACACACATGCATGCACAGTGGTACCTTGGTGTTCATTAATTTGTCCCAGGAGAGTGGTGAGTACAGAAAACAGTAAGGATGATTATTTTGCTTGGTAGGGGCAGCGGCTCCTAAGGCAGTGGACATCAACAAGCTCCAGCTTGCCTGAGTGTGGAACAAAAATGAGTACAGGGATAAAGTTTTGCATGAAAATGTGTCAAATACCAAATTACATGAATTCCAAAGTGTTGAGCGTCTGTTTGTGTGTATGTTGTGTGCGCATGCGCTGACACAGGGTTAGACTTGATGTTGGGGGGGGAAACACAGACCCGCACTGTACTCTCTGGCTACACTGCAGAAAGGATCCTGAATTAACAAAGCAGGCCACGCTAAGTGCCTGGGGAGAATGACGCTAGCCTTAAGATCAAACTCTAGAAGGGTCAGCAGCTCTGGGCACTGCTGACTGGAACCGACCATGCGACAGGAAAGGAACACATAAGAATAGAGGTCTGTTTGGAAGTCAGAGTCAGGAGAGGAACCAACCTATGCTCACGTCTCCTTCAGAGGGCTGAGAAAACTGCCTCACACAAAGCGGCTGGGCAGAGGATGGGCGAACTGAAGCTCTGCCTTTCTACCCGTGTTCTCGGACTTCAGCACTGCTCCACCAAAAGCTCCTAAGATCTAGCGTGCCTTCAACACATGCTGGAAATGGATTAGGTGGAGACCTGGCTTCAGAACACTTAGCTGTGCTTGGTTATTTACTGCGTGTTTGTTGGCTGAGATGAAGTTTCATGCTGTAATAAAGAACCCAAACTAGCGATGGAGCCTCTGGAACTGAGGAATTGAGAATTCCTGTTGACCCAACCTCTGCTCTGTCTCCACACACAGCTTCTACCAGAGGGTCCCAGTGGCTGCTCCAGCACATACTCGCATCCTTATTTCGGTGAGGGAAAGAGGAAAGCAGATTCCTTCTCTTCACAGGAGCAAACTAGAAGAGGTAGCTCAGTCTGCTTCTGGACAGCAGTCAGCTCTAAGGGAACACGTGTGGGGACTCAGAAGAGGCAGTATTCTCTCTGGACACACTTGCAGCCCACACAAGTATTTGAGAAAGAAAAGACACATGGATGTTGGTAGATTAGCAGCTTTGGGTATTTGTGATCTCTGACATGGTAACTTACCTCAGACACTTAACACATTGACGAAAGATGTGCTCCACCAAAGAGAAGCTGGGAAGAGCAAGATGGGGCACCTAGGAAGCACTTGTTCCAACTGGGGAAAGGGTGGAGAGAATTCCCAGGAAGTGGGCAGGGGCCAAGGAGGACGGGTGAGGTGGAGGAGATGGGATTGCTTCCCCAATCCAGGAGACAAATGAACCTGCATGATTGCCTGAGAGTTTCACGCCTGGAGAGCACACTCTCTTAGAGGCTTCAGGGAGAAAGACCCAGGAACCCAGAAAAACAAGCAAATGAATCAAGCTGAGCATCTTTCAACTTGAGAGAGAAAGTTACCCCCTTCATGATAAGATGGTATTTGGCTGTGTTGTAGATAATCTGTATAAATAAAACAAGGTAAATAGAGAATTGTGGTATCATGTGTTAAATTTAGTTCCACAGAATTTGTACGTTGAAATCCTAATCCCTACTTCAGGGCCTTCTGTATAGCAGAGCTTTGCAGAAACAACTGAGAAAAGGGGAGGTCATCAAGGAGGTCCCATCACACCTGAGTACTTGCTGGGCCCACACAAACCCAGCCACAGGTCCTGCCTGCACATGTATGAAGCTGGGTAGTACTCATCCAGTAAGTGCAGCTGACTGACGATGTGTGTTTGGAACCCTGGAACCAGCTGCTCAAAGCTTCTTCAAGATCTCATCAAATGACCAAAGTCCAGCCCCTGCAGCTCTGACTGCTGGTTAGATTACTTCAGCTCATAACCGTCAGATCTTTGGACATCAAATGCTCAGTTTCACCATATTCTGATAGGAATGACATGGGTCACGTCATGTCATGAGAGTCCCCTTGGGCCTCCTAAGATGGAATCTTGGTTTTGAAATTTCAGTATATTCACACACATGTGCGGTACATGATGCTTACATCCCTTTGTGGCCTCGGTCCATGCACACAACGCATCTTCAATCCTTTTTATCCCCTTTTCCTTCCCTCCAGACCCCGCCTACCCACCACCTAATCCCCTTTCCTGTGCATGGCCACTGTGGAGGAGGATGTGCATACTGTCTGTGTAGAAGCTGTACATGCATGGAACACATCCCAGTTCCTTTCTGTATCTCTTATCTCCTCCCTCCCTTCTCTCCTTCCATCTCTTGGGCTCCTTCCCCACTGAGAAAGACTCATCTCCTCACCTCTTATCTTTTAATTTGCTCTTTATTTTTACTCCAGGTTTTTCACTTTTACTCTAGGTTTCTCATGCAAAAGAAACCATGTGATATTTCAGACCATGTGTCTAATTTAGTTCCCTTAACGTGATGGCCCCAAGGCGCTTCATTTTCTTACCAATTTTAGTGAACTTACTCAAGTTCACTAAAATCAAATCCTAGCCAACTGCAAATCCACAGGCAGTTTTCCTTGGCATTCTCCACTCATAGCCTTGGAATCTGAGACTCCTCCTTTGAAAACTGCTGGCCTAGGCCACTTTAACTGTGAAGCTCCTCATTTTCTCTGCCTCTCCAGGCATCTCCTGACACCTCCTGGGTGCTTACAGCTTATACTGTCTCCTGAGGCCCACTGGCCTATGAGAATTTTGTCTTCTACCCAGGGATGCCCTTGACCCACCATGACACCAGTTTCTGCTAACCTCACACTGCTAGACCTTCTCATTCAGAGAGTCAGGGGCTGCAGAGGAATGGTCACCTTGGCCTGAGACTATAAGTGCATGCAAGGCTGATGTGGTCCTGCCATCTCAGCTTAACTCTGGGGTGGCACCCAGGTTCTTTCTGTACTGTGGCAGAGGATGCTGAGGGGTGGTCTATGCTTGAGGAATGCTGGTTTCGGAATGTGGCCTTCTAGAGATAGCTGAGAACCCACCTTTCATGTTCTTCCTGTTCGGGAGAGGTTGTGGTCTTGCACATAGCAGCTCTGGATCTACAGAACCAGCAGCCTCTCCACTGTGTCCCACATGCCTGAGAAGCTCTGGAAATTCCAGAGCTCTTTGAAATTCCACGTCCTGGTAGCTCTGGAAAATGATGCTTCAGCTGTTCAGCTGTGGAGAGCCCATGGCTACATTGGTACAACGGAAGAAAAGGGACAATTTTCTTACATGACTTAAAAATTAGATGACTCTTGAGAAGAGGTGAGCTTTGACTTTGCAAGCTGATGAATGAACTTTCACATCCATCAGGCCCTCTCTTTGTGAGTCTTCACCATGCACTTCAGAAGACCAGGTGAGCATATAGCACCCAGAAGAGATAAGAGTCCCAGAACTACTGAGGC
This sequence comes from Dinomys branickii, assembly GCA_004027595.1. Lineage (NCBI taxonomy): Eukaryota > Metazoa > Chordata > Mammalia > Rodentia > Dinomyidae > Dinomys > Dinomys branickii. The sequence goes on from PVLD010003108.1 coordinate 50,475, forward strand.
ATTGTGTGAGGTATTCCTGTGAGCTACGAGGCAGCAGAATGGGTTCCAAGGCCTCCCAGCTGTTCAGTCCCCATGCTCAGGTCATGAAGTAAGGCCTATACCCTCTAGGTCAACCCACCTCACCTAGGAGGGCTGCTAAGCAATGACATGGGGAGGGACAGAGTGCAGGGAAAGACAATGGCTGTCAGAAAACCCTGCCCTAGGCAGGAGTTGCTTTGAGAGCATCACTTGTGCATTTGAAGCATCACTCTTTACCTTTGCAAGAACTTCCTCAATTCTTACTCTCGTGGGTGGAAGAGATGAGGAAGCAGGGTGGGGAGGGTGTATTAAAGAGAACACCTCAGATGAATGAGACCAAATTTTACACCTGCCCAGGAAGAAGCAGAAGGGAGCAAGGTCCCTTCAGCTGTGGCCTGTGGCATGTGGGCCCCAGGAGATCTCCGTCAGGCATCTGGATTCAGAACTGGAGCTGTGAGCAGGAGGCAGCCAGGACAGAGCTCAGTAAACAGCACCTGGGTGTCACCCTCAGCACCCAAGCATCTCAAAGATGTCCCTAAAAAAAACTGATTCAGCTAATGCCTGTGTGCATTTCTGGTTTGTACAGCAAGGCTGAGGTTTTGAGAACATGGGAGCACCGAGGCCCAGAGACACCGAAGCCAAGAGTCAGTGCCACAGCCCTGAGCTGTCCCACAGATACCCATGGAGTTGCATGAGCCACCAGGGTCGAAACCCAACCAAATGTAGAGGAGGAGACACTGACACATTGTGCCTATCCAGAGAGGGGGCATGCTGGGCCCTGTCTCTCTTCTGAAAATCTGTCTTCTGGAAAAATTAAAACTCCAGACTAGAATCTCATCTGAGTTGACTCCAAATTTGTACTACCCATGAGGTGAAGAGAAATATAATTAGAGGGATTCATATAAAAATTGGTCCTAGGCCAGTGAGAGTGCTGAGCCATCTGGAAGAATTAAATGAAAAGCTAAAATTAAACGCAGGGCTATTTCACCCATGGAGGCTCTGTGGCATCGACACATACAAAACAATTACTATTTGAAAACTCAAAAACAAACATGGGGTAATCCTCTGTGAAAGTCCTGCTGAAAATAAACTTAGGGGTACTGGTGCCAAGGAACATCAAGTTATAAATTGCAAACTTCAAATATCTTAAAATATATGGGCCTTAAATCATTAAAAAGAAGAATATAATTATAGAAACTGTAAGAAAAAAGTCAAGACAATTTAAAAAGAAAAGAACTATGCTAAGAAAAAAACTAGGCATACGGAGAAAAAGATAAAATTAAATCTCCAATGCACACCATAACAATAACAAAATTTCAGCTAGATAAAAGATCTAGCTATAAATATGAATGCTTAAAGCATTTGGAAGTTTTGGCTTCTACTCAGGGATGAAGGAGCTCAGAAAAGAATTCCTCACATCACAATAGGAAAGATGCAGGTACCTTCCTTCCTGTCTCAACTGTGGCCATCAGAGAATCGGTCATAGAATAACCAAATAATCCCAAGTCCGGTGTAGACCAGTGTGCACAGGAAGACATGGGCCCTGAACCCCTAACCCACCTGGACCCAGGGAAGCAGGATCCTGCCAGGGCTGTTGGTGAATTGGTAAAAGCCAAGCTCAGGCTGTGGGAGCATGTGCTGCCCTGGCAGTCACAGGTAATGGGGTGGGGTGGGGACTGCGTTTCCTGGCCTTTTGTATCACAGACCCCTCCAGACTGTAGCAGGAAGCTATCCTGGGAAGGACATGAGAAATTATCTGAGTTAATTTTCTCCATTTTTCAGATCAATAATGTCTTCATTTTCTGGGTGTAAAGTAAGCAGCAAAGCTGTCCCGCTTCTGAGGGAAGTAGTGAGAGCAGGCTACGAGCCCTGGCAGAGGAAAAGCAGCAGTACAGCTCAGACTCAGAGCTCTGACACAGGAAGGGGAGAAAACGTTTGTAGAGACCCTGAGATCCAGAGACACAAAAGTCTAGGAGTAAGGGGTAATGGGAACAGAGAACGCCATCCACCCTGTGCAAAGTAGTTAGCACTGCTAATGAGTAAGGATAAGTTAGAGCTGGCAGGATGCAGTAGGAGCACTGTCTCTGAGGACCTGGATCTGGGAAGTTTTAAATTGGAAGTGGGACAGACATAAAGAAGAAATGTGTAGAAAAGGTGTGCCCATGCTAAACTCAGGGAAGTTGCTAAAAGAAGCCTGTAGTGTTCCAAAGGTAACCATAGTATCGAGAAACCTCAAGCCTAGCTCAACTCTTGACAAGGTCAAATTCAGCACCCATGTCTCTACTTGGTAAGTAAAGTTTCACTCAAACACAACCACACTCAGTCTTTTACATTTTGTCTAAGGCTGCAGACATTTTATGGCCCACAAGGCCTAGCATATTTTCTGTTTGGTCCTTTGCAACACAATTCCCTTGACTAGATTTTACAAGCTTTCAGAGGAAAGCCTGAGCAAAAGGCAGCAAAACTGTTCAGTTCTATAGTACAACTGAAGTCTTTCCATGCAAAATAGTAAAGCAAAAAGAAAGAAAGAAAGAAAGAAAGAAAGAAAGAAAGAAAGAAAGAAAGGAAGGAAGGAAGGAAGGAAGGAAGGAAGGAAGGAAGGAAGGAAGAAAGAAAGGAGGAGAACAGAAAAAGAAAAATGAAAAGAAGAAAGCAAATGAGATAAACAGACTCATATAAAAATATATTAACTAGCTGAGAATTTAAAATAACCTTTATTAGTTCACAGAAAAGGTACATAACATGAAAGATTAGATGCATAGTCTCAGTGGAACTGTAGAAAAATATTTAAATAGAAATCCTACAAAGGGAGAGTAACAGAGATTTAATATGGTTTCAGAAAGCCACTAATACAGCTAGGGAAAAAACTCATACACTCAGCATTACGCCCATTAAACTAACCCACGTGATCAAAAGAAATCACCAACAGAGTGACAAGGAAACTCACAAATTGGGAAAAAATTTCAGCCAACTGTCCCTCAAACAAAAGACTTCTATCTAGAACAAACATTGGTGAATTCCTACTATCTTGTTTCGAGAAGCTCTGTATCATTTCTAATGTTCTTTTTATTATTTTTTATTCTCTGTAATGGTTTGATCAATCTTGCATCATTGTATCTGATAATCTGAGCAACTTTGTTGAAGATAACAATGTGTAATATAACAACCACTGTTAATTCCTATCATTTTATTTTGAAACCCTGTATCATTCTTACTGTTTTTGCTTTGTTTTGTTTTTGTCTGTTGTTGTTATTTTGGGTTTTTTTATTCTCTTTAAAATAAAATTGTAAAAAATCCAAGTGAAACACAAAGAAAAATGCTGAAAATAAAAAGAATGAAGCAACCAAAGGTTATAAAGCTCAAGCTGTTGGATGTCTGCATCATTTATGTTTCAGAATAAGAAGAGTGTGGAAGAAATTCTTGAGGCAAATGATTGATGATTTTCCTACAAGGTATGCAGTACCAAAACAAAACTCCATGAGGTGCAGACATATTAAGTAGGATAAACACTAAGGATAAAAGCAACACAAAACATCTAGGCATGTTTTATTCTCACTTTTGGAAACAAAAGACACAGAAAATTATGAAATCAGCCACAGGGAAAAAAACACATTAAAAAATTAAAGAGAGGTAGATATAGGAATTTCCACAAAACTGTCAGAATCTACTTAAGTAAGAAGATGATGTGCTGACAGCATCAAAACTCTGAAAGAAAATAGTCTGTAAATTCAGAATTCAGTACCTTTGAAGATATCCACCAAAAATATAAGATGATGAATACTTTGCCAGACAAACACAAGCTGAGATGACTCATTGCATCCAGCTTAGTCAGTAACAAAGGCTAGGGTGAGCTCCCCGGGCAGAAGAGCGTGAGACTGGACAGAAACTGGAATCTTTGAAATGAAAAAGAGTGCAGAAAATATAAGAAAGGAAAGGGATGTGAAGTATATTTTCCTTTCTTCTCTTTTTATTTTTAATTGCTTTGAGTGATAAGTGTGACAAGTTAAAATTGTAGCTCTCTATGGTATGTTTGTATCTGAAGTAAGTGGCAACAATATCAAAATGACAAAGCAGAAGGACTGGGGAAAAGAAAGTGGCAAAGATTTTATATTCTGTGTAAAGAGATATAATACTAATCGAACACAGACTCACGTAATGATCCACATCTTAAAATTAAAAATTAAAAACATGTATAAATAATAACTGGGAAATAGAAATAAAAATAGAATCTTAAAAATTGCTAAAATAGCCCAAGAGAAAAAGGCAGGAAAAGATGAAAAATAAGCAAAGCAAAGATGAACGAATAAAAAGCAGTTAACAATGTAAAGGATATGTATGTACAGAGAGATCAAAATAGATGACAGATAAATGGGAAGCAGGGAGACTTTTTTCAAACTGGTAAGTAAACAAGAGATGGAGGAGAGAGACAGAAGAGGAATGGAAGAAGAAGAAAAGAAGGAAAAAGTGATGAAAATGGAAGTTTTACAAATGGGAAGGGGATTGAGAGTTGGAAGGAGACAGGGGAAGGGGTAGGAGATGTAAAAAGAGTGAAAAGAGTGAAGATGTGTTATTATCTGTACCAGCTTCCCACCATAACTGTAATTGTTTGGGACTTGCGAATATGTGCTATATAAATAAGAAATGTCACATTGCCACCTGTAAAGATGTACAAAAAAATCTTAATAATATAGTCTTAGCCAAAAGACTCAGAAATAAATAAAAACTTAACAATATGGTATGTTTTAATCAAAAAATATCAGCAATTATTTTAGAGATATAATATCTAAAGAAACATAGAAATACTGTTATATATGATATAAACCAACATAGAAATACTGTTACACTGGATAAAAACAAAACACACTTATATGCTGTCTAGAAGAAAATTACTAAATCTAGACTACATAAGTCAGGAGTAGGAAATGGAAAAGTTACACAAGTGGTGATCACAGGAAGTTGGAGCAGTTAATACAGACTTCCTATGAAGCGAACTACAGAATAGTGGGTGTCATTGGAGAGAGAGGGAACATTACACAATAAAAAGGAGCTAATTTTTAAGACCGTATAATAACAAATCCAAATGCATCTACACAGAACTTCAAAGCAGGTGAAGCAGAAACTGACAGAACTGAGAAAGAGATAAACAACCTACAACTAGAATTGAAATTAATGTTTTGGTGCGTGTAATTAATGGCACGAGCAAAGATAGACAAGCCCTGAATAAACAGTTGGAATGAAACAACACTTCATCTGACACCAAAAGAATAAGCGTATTTTTTAAGGAAAAAGGGAGCATTTTTGTAGAGATAGAACAAATACTTTAGATCATAAACAAACTTTAACAAATTACGAGATGTAATGCCAATTTTGTCATAAAGGCACGTTGTTGTGGGTGTAAATATTACCATTCTTTAGAATATTTCTATTGATGAATTATTAATTTTAATTTTATGAGTTTATTATATTGAACAATTCTTAACAAGAAAAAATACTAAAAATGAAGTATCAAATTTTTAACATTTATTGAGAGTTTGTAATAAAGCATCAAAAGTTTCTACATTGACTGTTTTTTGGTGTACAAAGTCTAAAAATGTAAATAAATTCCTATATGAACTACAGTGAAAATGCCAGTATAACTCTACAAAAAATAATCTTTACTTCACTTATCACAGTTAAGACAATCTTCACAAATGACAATAGCATGTTCCATATGCAGGTATCACATACACTGACAGCACATGTGTTGGTGTGCCCTTCTCCATTTCACTGTCTCAGGAGCTCTGGCTTGTGTGACTAATATTATCATCTGTACAAGTCACCTGGAGATTCACTTTTGACCTCCTCCAAAACTTGCATATCTGGCCTTTCATGAGCCTTTATATGGAACTGGGCTACTCCTACTGGAAAAATCAAAAGAAAACTCTTTTTAAAAATCCTAAATGCACACCTGTTGCTGCTTCAGAGCTCCTACACACACCTGTACACACCTGTACTCACCTTACCACTCATCTGTTAAGTGGGTGAATGCAGAGGGGTTCCTGCTGTTATTATGCCCAGCTACTCTGGGCCACACCAACATTCCTTTTGATATAGGGCCTCTAAATTATATAAGGGAAATATTATAACTCCCAACATGCTAGATGTCAGATACACCCAGTTCGTGTTTCCCAAAATCGAAGAATGACTGCTAAGGAACAATGGAAGAGTCAGAAAACTTTATTAGCAGGTAGAGGAGGGGACTAAGTGGGTTGCCAATGAGTCCACTTCTCAAAGGAAGTTTTACAGAGAAAAATCACAAGGTGGGTACAAAAGCATTAGGTGGGTACAGTGTGCAACAAAACTAGTATCAACCAACAAGATTCCAAGTGTAGCTGCTTAGGAAATATTGATCCAATGGGGAAGCAGATCACATAGCAAGTATACATGAAAAGAACTCCTTTTCTGGAAGAGATGAGTCAGGAGGCGCTGGGTGACTGATGTCTAGTTAGACTTTATTGAACCAGGTGATACCAATAATGTATTTCTTATGCCTTGGGAGGCATGTAGGCCTGGTCGTTCTCTTTATCTTGAGGCCTGGCCTTCAGTGGACACACGTCCAGCCACAACTATAATGTACTCTCATCCCCTTGTCTGACTCCCTTGTGGGCCTATCCCTGTCTGACTGCCTATAATATTTCATTTGAGATCTCATTTTAGCTTTTGAAAGTACTCTAATGGTAGTAGTCAAAGTTAGTTCTTTTTCTTTTTTATTTCAATCTCTGTATGATGCCAAGCAAATGAATAGATAGAACTAAAATCTGAGAGTTAAAACAAGTTGCTCCCTGTTAAATTATTCAGCTTTCTGTATTGAAGGATATGACCATTTTCTGCTCCATGAAAGCTAATTCTAAGAAGGCTGGCTTTGCCCCAATAGTGATCTTTTTGCAATTCCAGACCTGTGTGTAGTTAGATGGTCATTAATACCCACAGAGGCACTGGACGGGGGCTTGGTCAGCAGCCATTATTCAACAGGGGCACAATGACACCAGGGCCCTGGCAAGTGAGGTGGAATAAGGGCCCTGAACCTCCTCCATCCTTTTTCTAAGATGATATGTGGACAGAAAGATTGCTTGTCAATATTTCAATATGAAATTCTTTGTTTGATTTTTGCATTTCCGTTCAACTATTATAAGCTGATGTTTTTATCAGACTCCCACAGTCAGGTTAAAAATTGTAGCATAATAACTCAAATGGAGTAGCCTGCTGAGTGTTATTCATACAAAAGTTCTACATTTAAAGAGGAAAGGACACGGGGCCCAGCCGCACATGTGCCTGTAAGGTGGAGGAACCTGACATTTTCCCGGAAGCATAAGTCCTTCCAGGTCATCCTAGTTTGCATGGTTTCTGAACTTCATTGAGTTCAGGTACAGGGCCTGACCAGGAGAGACTGTGCTGGCCCTGAACCCTACAGAACCTTTTCCATGATTTCTATTCAAGTTGAGGGGGATGAGCAGAGTGAAGTCCTTGGAAGAGTGTGATGTGCTAAGGAGCAAATATGTTATCCACGGTCTCCTCGTTCATTTGGGACTCCCCGGATTTTCTTTCTTACTCCCCCAGAAAGGCCATCATGAGTAGAAACAAGTTTAACCCTTATGTTCCAAGGGTGCATTTGTCATCCATTCTTCTGCTTCTGTACCCATGGAATCGGGTGCTTGCCACAGGTCAGAGATGCTGCAGGTGCTAGCAGCAGGCAAGCAGAGACACTGGCTCAGCCTGTGATGAGTTTTTAGCTCAGTGAGGCTGTCAGTCTGCAAGGACAGAGGCAGGGTGTCAGGCATGGAGGGAGTTTTCCACCTCACCCATGAGGAGTAGAGGCTACTGGAGGAGCTGTGGCTGGATCCAGGACTCTGAGGCTATGAGAAGCTCAACAAGAGAAGATGAGGAAGAGGAAGAAAACCAACCAGACCCAGGTGAAGAGGTGGGAAGGAACACCTTGACTCAGGGGTCTTTATAACCAGAGCACTGGATCAGAGGCAGGGAGGAGGCCAGTGTGAGATGCAGCGATACCCTGCAAGGATTCAGGATTGGTGTGCTGGGAGCAGTGGACTCCACAGCGGGGCACCGGGTGCTCTTTGTCTTTTACAGACACCTGGCTCATCTCTTCAGCTCTGTCAGTCTCAAGGGGTAATTCCACATCCCTACCCTGGAGGCAAAATGTGTGAACTGAGGGGCTCAGTTGTGAAGACACCACCTTGACTCTGGGCCCTTCAGGGGACCTCTGCTAACTGGACACTTTCATGTTTTTGGATGTTGTTTTGACCTTTTATTCTGGTCACTATGAGACCGGGGCAGGTGAACCACTTCCTCTCAGCATTATTTCCTGTAGAAATTTTATTGGAATTTAGAATATTTAAGTGCTCAAGCGCAGAGGATATTTTAGAGAAACTGTTATTCCTGAACAAAAAAATGACATTAAAGAGAATAATTTACTGGCCTGGGAGATGGTATTTCCAGGAACCTCAGCTCTGGTCCCTCTGCCCTCTTGCGAATGCTGCCTTCTTTTGGAATGACAGTCTAAGCCAATGAGCTTCCCTCTGGGGCCAGCTGTCCCCAAGGGAAACCAATTGTTCTGGCGCCATAAAATGGTAGGATATAGCCTGCCTCACTGCCACCTCCCCCTTCCCTGATGTTGTCCTTCAATCTTATATCTTAAATAAGCAGACCAAATGGTATGAGATATTAGCCTCTCCTTTCCATCACCCCCCTAATCTTTACAATGTTATGTCTTCAGATACTGTCTCTTCTCAGTCAGAAGGGTACTCAAGGGAAAAGTACCTTAAACCCTTGCTGCCTCCTCTTGCCCCACAGGATGACACAGGCTGTTGGCTTTAAATCTCTCCACATATGTGCTTACTTCCAAAACTCACCATCCCTTCACCTCCCCTGGGGGCTGATGACAGTTGTAGGTGATAGAGGAGGCTCTGCGTCCTTCTCGCAAGACTATAGGAACTTCAAGAAGTGTCCCCTCCATTTTTTAATGGGCCACTGTAACGGTTGATACATTGTGTCAACCATTGTGTGTTGAGAAGTTTAGCAGTTTAACTCATCAGGGGGCAGGGTCCTCACTTTGCACACATCCTGAACCTGTGCAAGAGAAGGGCACAGGGAATGTGTGAGTACTGCACCCGCCCTGGGGGGTGGGTAGCCTGCTTACAATATAAGGGAGGAAAAGAGGCTTTCTCTCCCTCCCCCCTTTCACTCTTGCTGTTTTCGCTGTCTTCTGCAGCACTGAGCTCTGCCACCCTGCCTTGGAGCCAGCTGATTATGGACTAAAACCTCCACAAACTGTGAGCTAAATAAACCTTTCCTTCCTTAATTTTGGGTGTGTGGTATTTTGTTCCAGCAATGAAGAAAAAGAAGTTACCAGGACACCTACTTATATTATAGCCTCTCTTTCATAATGAAAAAGGATCCATGGACCCAGGTTCAAAATTCTATTTTGGAGGACTAACATTAAAATCAACCAGATATATGTTCTTATTCATGCAGGAGAACTAAAGTGAATGTCCTACTGTTAAGTAAAAAAGGAACAAGTTTGGAGTACTTTTTGGGAATCCGTTCTTGAAAATCCAAAGATGGATGTGGAGAGAAAGTGAGGAGAGAGAGGTGGGGACAAAGCCGAAGTGAGTCTGCTGCATGACAATTCTGGGGAGCAATGCCAGAGGTGCTGGCTGAAGGTTTGGGTTTTACTTTACAGAGAGGTGAGAATTGTATAGAACTGAACAGGAGAAGGGAAAAGACAAGAAGCCCTGAGTAAAAGAGCAACACTCTTGCAGATGGAGAGAAAGCTGGAGTTCGACTCAATTTTCAGATGGGGTCACTGATAATAGAGATGGTGACAATGATGGTGGTGATGACTGCAGTGGTAACAATGGTCACAGTGGCCGCTAAATTTTACAATGAGTGGTTTTAATAACTTTTCAGGTGTGTACTGGTTTTAAATCTCTCCATACAAATGGTATCATTCAAAATCACCCTGAAACAAAGGGTGTTTCTAACTTTAAGTATGATGATTTTGCCATGTGGTGACATTTCTCTTTGCTTGCAATATCATTGCTGTAGATAATAGAATTTTATTGATGTTGACATAAACTTGGGGGTCATCTGGCCTTTACAACAAGTTATCAGGTAATTTTTCAGTTGTCTTTACCAAACACTACAAAAGGAAGAAAGGCAATAAACGTGTGCTATTGTTGGCTGTTGATTTGTTGGTAATCTAGATGCATAGCAATACAAAACTAATAATTGGTGAATTTGAGAGTATTTCCCTTGACTATTAACACCACATTTTAGTTTACTTTTAGGCCACTCTTAAGGATTTGGGTCTTGATGTCTAAATTAACCCTGGAGGGAGATTAAGAGGAATCATTTCTCCCAGAGCCACTGGGCTGGGAAGGTGTCAAGCTGCTGAGCCCCTCGGCAGATGCTAGGCCCAGGGGTCTCTGTCACTCCATGACCTCTTCCACATCCTCACTAGCCCTCTGCACAGAGGTACTTCCCATGGTTCCCCAGCCTGCAGATGATTCTACAGAGAAGCTCAAGTGAACCTCCTTTCCTGACTGGTGATAAATGCAGTGGGACAATGACTTCTTTGAAACCAATCAAGTTCTAAATCTTAGTATTGAATGATTCATTACAGCAGAAATGATTTATGCCTACTCATGCCTAAAAAAGCAATAAAAGCCTTTTCAGTGGTAAATAAACTATGAGCCAGCTAAGCCTTCAGGAGACTCAGCTGCTGCTACTTTCACAGTGTAACATTTATTTCCTTACTTCCAAGAAAAATACCAGGTGTGATCAGAACATATAGCGAATATTTGAATTAAAAGTTATAATAAATACACATTGCCATGAATCACTCTCAAAATACTTCCCTCCTTCAGCCACATGTTATTGCTTACTGTTCTTGCTATAATGCAAAGCAGTTCTGGAAGTGCTCTTTCACAAGTGTGTTTGGCTGTGCTGTCCTCACTGCCTGTGTCTTTAATTGATTCGAAACATTTTTCTCTTTTGTGGTAATTTTGTTTTGGGGGAAAAGCCAACAGTCTCACTGTGCCAGATCCAGTAAATAAGGCAGATGAGGATACACCACCATCTTTTTATGAGCCTGCCTTTCCTTTGATGTCTCTTGGCAGCACCATCCACCATGCTGCTCATCACAGTTCACAGGGTACTTAGGAAAGAGGACTCCAGAACTGCTGCAGAAAGTGGCAAGAACAATGAGGTTTGTGAGTTTGAAGTAAGGGATCATATTCTGAGGCGGGTTAATAGCAGTGTGTCTCTTCCTGGAATAAAACTTTACATTCCCATATATTTTGGTCTCACCTTGTAAAGCGTATTTTCGATGCCCTTACCATAGAGAGGACCCAGGTCACCTTGTGTGTGAAAATTTTCTCCACACTCCTTGTCTCTTGTTGTAATTATTCTCGCTTTCCTTGCTGAACTCAATATATAGTATTTTAATGATCGATTTATGAGCTGATCCTAGTCAGCTTGGTTGCTATTGCAAAATACAGTACCTTAGGTGGCCTTAAATACCATACATTTACTTCTCTCGTTCTGAAGTCCATAAATCCCAACATCAAGGAGTTGATCAGTTCACTTCCTGTTGAGGACCCTCTTCCTGTCTTGCAGATGGGCACTTCCTTGCTGTACTCCTACGTGGTCTTTTCTCCACAGAAGGGACTCATTAGTCCTCATTTTTCTCATCTTACACTGACCCCTTGATGGGACCCCCTACCCTCCTGCCTTCATCTGAATTCAGCACCTCCCAAAGTACCCCCATACCATCACATGGAGTCATAGCATCAATGCATTAACCAGGATAACATAAACAGTCCACAACACCATGGCTAGTCATCTTGGAGCCGTTATGCTAAATCTTTCTCACCTTTGCTTATCCAATAATTAATGGAAGGCCCATCCTGTAGCAGGTGCTCTAAAAATATTTTAATATGGTAACAAGTATCTCTTTATGAATCTATATTGACTTGTGTTATGGTTACTCAAGAATGATTATTAAAGACTCCATTGTTTTCTGAAACTCTTTCATATATGAGTATATCTATTAAAAATGAAGCTGCCATGAACACTTAGGAAAGAAAGATACTTAGTCAGTACTCATAAGGACAATATACGTTTCTGAGTTAGATGCACTACATTATGGCTGATTTCTCCCATTCTTAAAGAAAGGAAGATTGTAGTAAACAGAAAAAATCAATAATTGGATGAATTTAATTTACAGGTACATTTCATATGAAAATCTCTGAATGAACATTGTTTAACACAAAACCTCATTGAAAAACTATAATTTAATAAAGGGCTTGTAATTTAAATATAATTTAAGGCCAGGGCACATCACCTGCCAAACAAGCATAAAGTTCTGAGTTGGATTCTTGGTAACCAGCCCCACAAAGCAGTGTAAGATGGGCATAACAAAGTGGTGCATGCCTGTAATCCTGGCACTCTGAGAAGCTGAGGTAGAAACATTGTGAATTTAAGCCCAGCGAGGGTGACATAGCTATTTAAGGATCCTGTCTCATAACAAATATATTAGAAAGTGTTGGGGATGTAGCTCAATGTGATGGCCATGAGCTCAAAGGAAAAAATGGTTTCCTATAAGAATTCTAGATAAATTGGTGCTAGGGAAAGATTGAGAAATTTAGGGGGAAGAACTCTTCTTAATCAATGACACCAGTATGAAGAACTCTGTGGACTCTAATCTGTGTGTTTGATACTGGCTTGGAGGAAGAAGCTCAAGGAGCTCAGAATTAGATGTTTATTATTAATGTGGTTTGTGCAATTATGTAACTAGTTGTGTAACCTCATGAAAATGCTCACTTAACAGCCAAGATATCAATTTTCTCATTTATCATTGAAGAGAATTAAATAACCAAGGTCCTTCTCTTAAAATTCTGTTACTCTGACATTAAGTGCTTTTCATTAGGAATTGTTATACTTATGACGATAATAGCAATATTAAATCTGGCTCAGTTATTGAAATATTGGCTTAGCTACTGGATTTTTGTTTTGTTTTTGTCAAGACAGGGTCTCGTGATGCAGTTCGGGCTGGTATTGAACTCATGGTGATCCTCTTGCCTCAGCCTCTCAAGTGCTACAATTATAGGTGTGCACCATCTTACCTAGCTCAAAATCCTACTTTTAGAGAGTAGTGATTGACAGTTAGAGAAGGAAGAGAAAACTTTTGACTGTTAATGCTTTGTTCCCAGAACACAGTTTCAAGACAAGGCAGATCCTGAAAGTGACAGCACATCACAGGACTTGGACTTTCTCAATGCGCCTCCCCCCCGTAGGTTAGTGACCCAACAATGCTGTCTATGCTGGGCATCCACCTGTCAGGGGGCTCAAGGCACTGCCGGCAGGTTTGAAAGAATGTTCTGTACCTTTTGTACCATGAAAGCACAAGTGCAGGTCATTGGTAATAATGATGAACATGTCAACTTCTTAAATTACAGAGAAAAAATTAATGAGCATTTTAGGGGGTATTTATAAGATGTCAAAAATTTGGCATTTTAAGGAAGAACAAACCCATGTTTCTCCACAAAAATTACAGCAATTTCAGGAATTATGGAACTTCAGAATATGACCTCACTTGGAAGTTGATTTTTGTATTATTCAGATGAGGTTACACTGCATAGATGAGGCTCTGAATCTGAGGAAGCAGGCCCTGCTAAGAAGAAGCAAAGACACAGCGATACACAAGGAAGATGGCTGTGGGAAGCCGGGCGGAGGTTGGAGTGGTGCTGCTGGAGGCCTGCGAAAGCTGAGAGGCGCCAGGAACACCACAGCTGGAAAGCAGAAGGCTAGGGTGGTTTCCTGGAGCTCCCAGGAAACCATGGCCCGCTGGCAACTCAATTTTAGGCTCTGAGTTCCAGAATGCTGTGAAAGAATAACTTCCTGTTGTTTTAAGCCACTGAATTTGTGGTCATGTGTTACAGCAGCCCTAGGAACTTACAAGATATGAAGTTTAACAAAGGAACAAAAAATGGTGGAGGAGACCATGCATATACTGAAGTCGTAGATGATCAGGCACTATACATTCCCTATTCAACTCAATTCTTACAATTACTTTGTAAGGCAGGTGCTATTCTCTCAGTCTGAACACATGCATAACTGAGTATCGTAGAAGCTAAGAGGCTTTTCTATAACCATACAGCTACTAAGTGGTGGATGAGGTGGAAAAACAGGCCCAAGTATGGAAGTCCTATTTCTCTTCCCATGGTAATTAAGGAAAGCAGAGTACTTCGTCAAATATTTTCAAATGTGGTCATTACAATTAGAGAAAGAACTTGGTTTTGGTTACTTAAGACAGAAAACTACAAAGACAAGTATTCTTTCAAGGGAGAAGCTGACAGATATGGGTGGTTTGGGGAGGGTGAAGGTGTGGATACACGTGTTCTTTGGAGCCAGGGCATGGGGAGCAGGTGAGCTCATCTGTGTAGGAGGTGGCCAACCGAAAGCTTATCTCCCACACTGAATCCTGCAGGGAACCATGGCAAGGCCTCCCCGTCTTCCTTTTGTGGGGAGTGGCCAATGTGGTTGAAGGGAGTGTACACTAAAAGCAGAAGCACATGGCCACATATCAGCAGAGGCTAAAACTTGCCTGTTATGATCTACATGGTGCCTTCAGAATTCTACACCTGTAGCGATCGGTACTGCAGGTAGCCAAAGCTGAATACAACTTTCCATCACATTCCGTAGTGTCATACAGGATGTGTTACATATGGAAGCAACTCATTTATTACCATCTTTTCCATCATATAGAAAATAATGTGTAATTGTCAGTGCACCTTCTGCTTCCCACTCGGCCAGCTCTGTGATTGTTATTGGTTCACTAGAAATCAGTGTCTGTGTGTCACACATCAGATGGAGAAGTTCCCCCTGTTTGCTGTTTGCATGCATGACTCCCTTCATAAAATCCACTCAAATAATGACAGTGAAATTATTATGTGTAGATGAAAGAATGTTTTCCTTCGGTTGCCTGATGAAACCAGAATGCTGTCATAGAAGTAAGATTTCATTTCAAAGTTGAAAAACTTGGCCCTATTCCTGAAGAGGAAAGAGACATTTCATGGCCTCTGTATTTGTATGCGATGGCAAGGGTGTGAAGCTCAGTCATTCCTCAGAGTAGCCAGATGTCTGGCGGGCCCTGTCACTGCCTTTGTTCTTTGGTGCTTTGTGTCTGTCATTCCTCTTTTGTGATTTCTGAACACCAAGAACCAGTGCTCTGAATCTCCATAACCCCTTGCACACAGAGAAGACTGACCAATGTAAATTAATTGTGTCCCGTTTGGACTTATGTAAACATAATTCAGTGCTGGAAGGGGATGACAGGAAGGCAACGTACCATAGACAGATGTAAACCCTGGTGATCAAAGGCCCAATCATATTACCCAGGCTGCAACACATTTCCCATTAAAAATGCAAATTAGGGCTCAGCACTTATCTCCATGGTAGACTGCTTGCCTGGTATGTGCGAGGTCCTCAGTTCAATCCTCAGTACCTTAAAAACAAAATGAACTGAAATGTAAATTGTACACACACCTGCAGATGGTTTCTCTAGAAGACTGAGTAGAGAGGAAAAGTCAATTTTGGAAACTGCTTGTAGCCATCATTTCTAAAATCAGCAAAACCAGGTACAAGTCCTGAAGGAAAACCTTTCCTATGTTCAAAAGGAAATTATTAGTGAAACATCCTTGGGAATAGCACCTATTTCCTAAGCCTTGTCTGCTGGTGGTGCAATTCTGAAATTTCAGCCCCTTCCACCGCCACTGCTTGTTAAGTACATCCCCCAGCCCAACTCATAATGGCCTTAATTATGGTACATTTAGGCTCCAAAAGGGGGAAAGAAGAAACACTGCTTGGTTCCAGCTTACTGGTCAAAGTCAATTTTAAGTGATTTATTTTGTCTAAGAAATAGCAGTTCCATGCGGTGAGTGAGGATCAAATGACTTTGTGTTTGTCTGAGAAGGGACACTTAGTCCCAGAAATCTCATCTAGAGCAGGAAAGCCACAGGCTTCTTAGAGATTTGTCAGCCCTGTCAGATGTGGGCGTGTTCAGCAGAACAGGAATGGGGGTCCACAGAGGGCTGAGACAAAACCCTGCTTACCTAGACATGGGCGTCTTTATTACTCAGTGCCATCTAAACCAGGGTTAGGGAGACAATCCTACTTGGGGTTGTTTTCCTTTTCCACGCTCCTTTCCCTTCCTACTCTATTCAGCCATTTACTCCTGCAAGTGATTCAGTTTTCCCCTAAAAAGTTTGGATTCCTGCGCCTTCTGATCAGCTAAACTAGGTGGGAAGGGTGCTGTGTGCAACATGTGGAAACATTTCTTCTCAGGGTTAAGTGTCTGGGGTTAGGGGGGTGCATATGGTGGGAACCCACAAGGACCCTCACCCCACAGCCTCTAGAGATGGTCACAGTCTGACCCTGCTGTGGATTAGCTCCACCCTCTCGCCAACAGGATATGAGTCAACACAGAGCTCAGTATGGGTAAATCTGGACACACAGAAGTGAGCTGGTTGTACCCCCCCTGGACATGTAGGGGTGGTGTGGGATCCCCCATTTTAGACAGGCGAAGGTGAGTGCCTCCATGTCAACCATCACAAACCACCACCTTGAGCTCAATCCATAAAACAATTGACAGCCTCTCTCTCACTAAGTGATCTCTGTGAGCAGCCCACCTGGCCTTCCATCCCACCTCACCGACCTCAGATGAGAAGCTGGTCTTCCACCAGCACCCCGGCCATCATCCTCATGTGAAACTGAATGTCCCTGGCTCTCTCACCTTCCCAGACTGTACTGTGTGCTCATGGGGTACAAACTGCAGGGTCTTCTGCATCTTCAGAGGCTTCTCTCAGCTTCAGTGTCATGATTAAATGAAATGTACCTTCCCTCAGGGAACCCACTTCTCTCAAACAGTACCTTCAGTTTTCCCCTTCTCATGAATATCCAGATGGAGGGCAGGGATCCTCCTTGTTCCTAGCTGGTTCTAGCCAACTTTGTCTTTCTCTTTGTCCTCCTTTCTTAAAAATCTGGACTCCAGTGGAGTGAGTCTCACTGCACCATATTAATAGCTACCTCTCTTTGGAGCCAGGGCACCAAGTTGCATTTGTATACAGTGTCCAGTCCCCCTGCCCATGTGTTAGACTCACTGGTTCATGGTCACTGTCTTGTTCTGCTTCTTCACAAAGCCAATATGCTTAAGGTAAGCTGCTCATAGTCCTAGCCTTTTAGTCCCTGGGTCTTTCCTTCCAGCCCTCTTAAGACAATCCCCTATGGTCATGGTCAACCCCTGGCCACTGCCCCTTACTCTGAGGTCTTCAGGTCTCAGAAAATGATCCCCAAATTTTACAACTCATTTTTTTCTTGGGGTAGGTGGTAATATTACATAGGATGTCAAGGACTCTTACATTTTAGATGAATAATTTCTGATTTTTTAGAATGAATATGTCCCTGCAATACATGGGCCACATCTACACTAAAATATTGCCCATTTTATTCTGAAATTCAAGCTGAAGTGGGCATCCAGTGTTTTTGTTAAATCTTCCAGTCCTGCCCTAGACCCCAATCCTATGGTCTCTGTATACATTAAGATCTTCAAACCTTTGCCTGACCCTTTGTAGAGTTAGCCTGTCTTTGCTCTCCTCCTAGGATATCTCCCCAGCTCTTCTTTACTCATTATGTGTATATTTGCTTGGCAGAGACCTGACACTATTTAAATCCAATTCTCTGCCTATTTTGTGCCTGTGCCTGAACAGCTTAATGTGAGTTGATAAAAGTATGTAATTATTCTGACTAGTCTTTTAAAAATTTATGATCATGAATTTTAAATAAGTTCTTATCACTGCCCAATAATCTTCCATATTTCTTTTTACAGGAAAGCTCGTTCAAATTTAATTTTTCTTAACATCAACCTCCCTTCTCGTTCTCAGCTTATGCTCCTAGTTCCTGCCTTTTTGAGCAGACAGGAAAAGGAGGGTAGCTTCATCGCCCAGCATTAATGAGCTGTGTCTCTGCACCAAGGGCTGCCCTCTGTCCCGTTTGTCTCCTGTTCTATGCAGAGCTATCTCTCCATGTTACCCTGAATCCCATCTGGTTTTGTCTTCTTTAGGTCATGGTCTTTCCGATTTCCCATTGTTCTCCATCATCCATGTAAGTTTTACATCTTTAAAAGACTATTTTAATCAGTATACACATGTGTTGTATTGGCCCTGTCTTTTGAAAAGCAGTCCTTTCTTTCACATCTGCCTCTGTTATAATGGAGAGTGGTTCTGTGTCTCTATTCACAAAGCACCTAGACACTTGGGTAAAATCTGGGTTCTGACTTAGTAAGTCTTAGGCAGAGCTTGCGATTCTGAATATTTACACACTCACAGACACTGCTAAAACATCCATGACAAGCGCTGTGCAGTAAGAAGTAAGCATCTCTAGAGACATACTCAGACCCTGCCTGGAGAGCTGCATCCAGGTGGAACACCACAGGCCACACCTCAGCCTGCAGTACCCCTGAGAACAAACTACAGAGCAGGAGTCTCTGGATCCATACTTACAGAACGTGGTCATCCTGAGATGTCATCATGTTGGTGCTCGTGCCTTCCTGTCTGGCCCCCTCCACATTGGACCCTTTGGAGAGGTCCTGTCTGTAATCCTTTAGTGCTGCCCATTCTTCCCTGTCCTCTTCACCTCCAGGGTCATGCTTCCTGCTTCCTTTGGCTACTCAGCCAGTCCTTCCATACTTTCACAATGGGGGACCCCAATTCTGAACTCCCCTGTCCTGTACTCATGTTCTCTCCATTTTTCTCTGTAATTGCATCTAGCCCTTGAAGTCCTTCTAAAAGCAAATAATTCCCATCTGTGTACCTTCACTGCTAGTAGCTTCCCTGAGCACCCCGGTGTAGATATAGGTGTTTCCTCTTTGATATTTCTATCTGGATGTCTAAGCCTCAAATGTATGCTGCGCAACACAGAATCTTTAAATTCTTCCCTATGTGCTTACATTTTAGGGAATGAAATTATACTTCACCCAGTTTCCCAGACTAAAATTCTCAGATGCAATCTTAGTTCTTTTTCTTCAGTCTCTATGGCTAATTAGTTAGTGAGCTGTCTCAGTGACTCTCAAAGTCTACACTACTTCTGATGACTTTCCAGAGTACTACAATCCTTACCCAATGTATCCCTTCCACCTTAAAAACACTGTGCCAAGTTCCTTATGGGGGCGGGGGGCAGATTTCTGCTTCCATCCTGAGGAGCCATGGGTCCATCATACAAAACAATCTCTGAAGAAATGGATAACATACAGAAGCTGAAATGCCTTAGTATTCTTGAGGAATTTTTGGAACCCTATTGGTAAACATTTAGTGTGCTTGTTTTCAAAATAGTCCTATGTGTATCTGTCTACTTATGTCCAATGTTCTAGAATCACTATAGCTGATACTCCCAAGTGAGCTATCAGCAGCATCACAAGAAAGAAAAATTCTCTGTTCCCCTTTCACACACTCATTCAAAGCATGATTTCTTCATTGCTGTAAGGAGGAGATTATTTTTATTACCAGTGTTTGCTAAGAGCAGTGTCATAAACTGTTGTACACAGAAGCAGATGAAGGAATGCTATAACCTGGGAACCTGACATCTGCAATATCTCTTCATCCACTTTATACCAACTATGAACCCATAAAGTCGAAGAAAATCAAACATTTCCTCTAAAACCCTCCAGCCTCACCAGTCCCATTCTACCTCCTGTCTTCACAAATATCTAGGTTAAGTTTTCAATAATGGAAGGGTCAAACCCAAAGTACTTTATTTCTTTTTTAGGTCATATTATTATAAGTTTAAATTCACTCATAGCTAAGTTTCTGTTTAGTTCCTTTTTCTCTTTGAAGAGACAATAGCATTTACACTACGGAAGTAGCAGTGAGATCAGTAATCAGTGGTCCACTTGCAGTTTTTGTGTAACGCACGAGGCAAGAAGGGCCTTTACATTTCCCCAAATGCTTTCATCTGAAGAGCTTCCACTGAGGGCCCACCCATGAGGAAAAATTAGAGCCAGCTACTAAAGTCCTCACTGCTTTGTCCACAGACAGACAGGCTTTCCTACATCAAGCTGCAGTCTCCTCCTCAGTGCTCTGACAGGCCTCCTGCTAGGACCCCGAAGGGGGATTCTGACTAGGTCATGTGTGAAGGAGAATTCACTGGGCTGTGTGCACGGAGGCCAGAATGCTGGCATTATGACTGACAGAGCAAAAGGTGGAGGATTCCTGTTTTTGAAATGGCCTTCAATAGCTGACAGCCAATAACAGGAAGAGTCCTGTATCCTGATACCTCCTTGGAACTTTAGTGGGTGCAGAATAGACTGGGAAGGGCTGGTGTGGCAGGGAATCCTAGCTTCTCCCCTAAATAATGAAATCAAAGACACAGTCCACAAAGGCCAAGGTGGGCTGGATCTGAGTAGGAAGAAGTGTCTCTGCCTAAGCCGTCCAGCTTGGGGAATGTGGGTGGTTCTTCTTCCCGCTAGGGTTGGCTGATGCTAGGATTCTGTCACATTCATTTCTTTCATTAGTATAAATGCCCAGTGACAATGTGATCCCTTGCCTCTAATCTTAAATACTCTGTTAGGGGCCAGGGATATAGCTCAGTGGAATAAGCCCCTGGCAAGCTCAAGGTCGTGAGTTTGATCCCTGGTACTGCAAAAAATAAATAAATACATAAATACTCTTCTAATGCCTAAAATCTTTTTTTATGGCCCAAAGCTGTATTCTTGGTGCCAAGGTCACCTCACAGTTCATACTAGATTCCTAAATAATTGGGAAGCCCAAAGCCCTGAAGACAAACGTGTGATTAACAAGGGAAGGCTCCAGAGTTAGGTGATATGACCCTGTAGTAAACCTAGCTGTCACAGTGATGACAATGGCTGAAATTCAAAGAGAATTCTAAAACACTGTAATAAAGGAAAGGTTACTTTATTTCTCTGTAAGTTATATGCTTTCTCTCAAAACACACCATTTTGAAATAGGTATTCTATTTTGCTTGTCTTTTGGTCTGAGTATTATAACACTAACAAAATTTTCCAAGAAATGCTAATGTAGACAGACCAAACAAAAAAAGAGATGCACAGATGGCTAAAAGAAATATCATGAACCTCTGAGACCTGTTGTAACTAAATAATTAACGATGCACCATTGGATATAGCCCCATCTGTAAGCAACTCAGAGCTTTTGAATAGAAAGAATTTTCATTGAAGACTATTAAAAAAGGCTAGTTCTTAACTTCATGAAACGTACAACTACCCCAGAGAAAACTATGTGTTCAGAATTTCTGTTTATTTAAGTGAATGTCCAGTGGAGTTTGTGACACTGGTCTTCTGGTGCTGGACACCTGGAAAACACAGTAGCTCAATACCAGTGTCGGATAATGCTTGGCCTGGAGATGAGGGAAATGATGTACATGACTGGACTCTACCTTTCTAAAATAAAGCAACAGCGATGAGTTAATATCACTTTATATTATCCATATATATATATATATATATATATATATATATATATATAAATTTACTTGTCCATCCCCATTTCCTCCAAAAACATGGTCAGGAAGCATCATGTAAGAACCTTTTGGAAAACCCAGCAGGAGTGTTGCACCTTCACAACAGCAAAGTCATTATTTACTCAGCAGCTACCACATTCCAAGAACTATGGGAAACATGGCAGATTCAGTAACTCAGACAGACCATGTGAGTCTTCATGTAGATTCAAATATGTGAGAACCGTAATGTTCAAAAATGTTATAGATTGAATCCAGTGTCTCAAGGTCATATGTTGACACACCTTTTGCTCCAGCACCCCAGTGTGTGGTTGTACTCAGAAGTTGTGTCTTAAAGATTTAACAAAATAACAATGAAATAATTATGATGGGTCCTGATTCAATATGCCTGATGTCTCTGTAGGAAGAGGAGATTAGGACACAGACCCACAGAGGGGAAAACATCGATGGACACAGGGAGCAGAGGGCCATCTACAAGCCAAGGACAGAGGCTCAGAAGGAACCAATCCTGATAATAGCCTGACCTCAGAGTCCAGCCTACAGAATTGTGAGATTAGTGTGTTTTATTAAAGCCATCTTGTCTCTGGCAGATAGTTATAGCAGCCCTGAAAACTAAAACAGTGAGAGAGGGCATAATTCCCAACTGCTCAGAAGGAATGGAATGGATGGAAGTCCCTTCCTCCTTCAGACCATTGTGATAAGGTACTGTGTGCACCTTTGGGATGGGAAGCTGAGTCTGGGTAAGTGACGGGGAATAAAGGAATGTCCACAGAGCTGTACTGCAGGAAGGAGCAGGAGAAGGCGAAGGTGAACAAGGAGGTAACGGCTGCTGACAAAGCTGTAGATGCCACCACCATTGCCCTGTGATCTTTATACCATGCAAAGACTTTTAGCAAAGTCTACTAACCAATTAAATCAATGACATAACTGGATTTTTAAAGAAAACTGGCAAAGTGACTTAGACTTGACTGATATGGGATAAAACAAAAATTATGCATAAAATCTGGAAGAAAGATAATCTTAAGGATCTAGATTTATCATCGTTGGCAGAAATTGTGGAGAGGATTGTGAACCACCCTGACAATGGAAATGAGAATGTAAAGTAGGTTTAATTTCTTTTTTCTTCCTCCAGTTTGCCTTCTCATTATACTTAGAAGCTTATAAGAAGGGAAATGTGTGTAATGAAATTCAACATGGCTGTTGGATTTTATACCATTTCATGTAAGCCGAGGTCACATATGTGGGCAGCTGCCAAAAGGCAAGGAACACGTTTCAGAGATTGCACTGTCACACCATCATCCAGCCACAATGGAACAGCTCCGGAAAATGGAGTGTTGTGAAAGAAAACTAAACTACTCACTGTACGTTTTGAAAAAAAGAAGCTAATATTCATTTTTAATAGACCCACAGATGTAAAACTAAGCACAACACTTTCCTCTTAACAATAGTTACATCTGGAGAAAAGTTTGATCCTACAGGTGGCTCTAAGGAGCACCAAGGGCTATTGGATAGTGCCTCAAAGGCAGAAATTTTGAATTCCAGCTGCTTCCCAGAAAGCATAACTGAGTGAAATGTATAAGACAATTCATCAGATGGTCAGGATAAAGCTTGATAGGAAGGTTTTAGAGCCCTCCCTTCTTGGCACTATATTTTTAAAAAGCCATTTGACATTTTTGCAGTGATTATTTGACATTGAATCTCTCTACTGAAACTCCTGAGAACACATTTCCTTCTTATGCTGATGCCAAGTTTCTAATGCACTTCAGTATTAAACAAAGAGCTTTTTAGAAAAGCTTATTAAAAACTATTGCACTGGCTATTAAAATCTGCATGATCTTTCCAAGCATTCTTGGGGACAATTAGAAATGTTCACATATGGAGACCAGTTATATAACAACTGACTTCTCCAAGGGCAGTGAATGAGGGCTGCCATCCCTCCCCTATCCAGTTTAAAACCCATCATTTTACAGTCTTACTGGAAGTAAAAATTACAACCACATGTATTCCATGCAAGGCTACATAGTGAGCTTAATAATATTTGCCAACACTGATGGAATGTAGAAACCAGCCAAGATTTTTTCCCTAAGTAATCAAGAAATGGCAAATACAATTTTCAGTTTAATGAGCAAATCTGGATTGGATTTATAGTCTCAGACATGAAGGATTGTGATGTTTCAAGGTCTGGGGCTGACCTGCTAGTGTCTGACCATCTTACATCAGAGTTTAAAATGGGTCAGAGGAGAGACCTACAGCTAATGATGGGACATTAAAAGCAGTTTTGTTTTTCCCTCAGAAATACTGAAAACATCTCAGTGCCAACATGCGGTACATAGCTAGTCACGTAGTGCTGAGAGAGACGCACCTGCTCTGTGCAGGGCCAGGCTGTCAAGTCTTCATGTTGTGCTGCGGGTGCTGGGGTTCATTTTAGAGCCACTTGTGTCCATTGTCTTACTCTGTAGATTCAGCCCTGGGAGGAGCATGTGGGTTTCCCCAGAGAGCACCTTCTTGCTCTTAGCCAGTCCCCTTTCTCTGTCATCAGGCACACAGCTCTGGGAAAGGGATCAGCACGCAGGGACCTTCTCTGCTTGCTGGTGATGTGAGGTG
The DNA here is from genome assembly GCA_004027595.1 of Dinomys branickii. Taxonomy (NCBI): domain Eukaryota; kingdom Metazoa; phylum Chordata; class Mammalia; order Rodentia; family Dinomyidae; genus Dinomys; species Dinomys branickii. Next base: position 74,697 of record PVLD010003108.1, read on the forward strand.
AGGCAAGTTATTCCCCTTCCTCCATTGTCTTATCTTGAGGTAAAAGTAAAAACGTATCCAGCACTGATGTGGTTCTCATGAATATTTTGTGGGGAGGGGAATAAGTTTTTAGAGGGGAATATTTTTTTTTTTATATACTGAGAATTCAACTCAGGACCTTGTGCTTACCAGGCAGGCACTATGCCACTGGGCTATATCCCAAGCCCTAGAGGGGAGCTTGTTATATATTAAATAAAACCCTGCTTGGGAAGCAGTTCGTGGAGCCTGATGTATGGTGAATTTGAGTTAAGTGTGTAAAAATACCTTCATTGTTTATTATCACTGTTACTACCAATATTATTGAAGGTGGCTCATCTCCTTCTTACTCCAGTTCAATTCACCAGATGTTGATTGAAAGCCAGCTTTCTTTTCTATTTTTATTTTTTTATTTATGAAAGCCAGCTTTCTACCATATAGCAGGTTGCCTTTTATTCTTTAGCAGTTGTGACACCTGTTTACTTAATTTTTTCTCCGAGTTCTCAGTTGATCCATGGAGCCTGCAAACCTCGATCAGTGGGATATAAAGTTCAGGACCACAAGTGCCTCATATTTATTTCACCTTCATCCACACCAACACTCATCTTTAGAGACATGAAATAAAAATGCTTTGTCAGTGCATAAAGATTATGAATAGCTTAAGACTGGGAGCAATTGAACATTACAAGAGTTTCTCTCACTCAGCAATTGCCTATTAAGTACAATTGAATTAAAGGTATCATTATAAAGGGGAACATTTATAGATGTATAAGCCCAGGTGTATCTCTGGGTGAAGAGCTGAGGAGCACCACTGAGGCACAGGCCATCTATGCAGCACCACCACAGTACGTTCTACCAGAGCACAGCCATGAAGTGCTGACCAGCTGGCTCTAGCTTGATCTGAATCTGTCTCTGATGAGGAGTCCCTGCCCTGTGATCAGTCTCTCTTCTGTGATTCCTCTGGCTTCTTGAAAGCAGTTACTCTTAAGCAGGTCATAACCTGCACACGGAGAAACTGAGCATTTCATACCATGGCTCAGCCTCATTGTATCTTGTTGATGGGAAAGCTATTCAGAAGAAACATATCAGACAAATAAAAGCTGAGGTACAAACTACAAAACACCTGCCTAGTATTGTCAAGGACATCAAAACAAGGAAAGTCTAAGGCAATTTTCAAAACCAAGACACATGGTAACTAAGGGTAAGGTGGTATCCTAAACAAGTCCTAAAACATCAGATAGAAACTGAAGAAATTAGAACAAACTGTAGACTTTAACAGGTGATACTATATCAACATTGGTTCATTAATCATTACCTAGGAAATTGTTTAGGTTATATAAGGGTTACCTGTATTTCCATAATTTTCCTATAATTTTTAAGGGTTCATTTGGTCGTTTTGTTTGATTGATTCGTTTGACTTTTTGCAACAGTATCTCACTATATAGTTTAGACTGGCCTTGAACTCACTACGTAGCCCAGTCTGGCCTCAAACACAGTGTGAGCCTCCTGCCCTAGACTCCTTTCCTGAGTGCGGGAAGTACAGGCACCCACAACCACACCCAACTCTAAAGTTATTTTGATCTATAAGGTTTATTTTTTAAAAGGTCTGTGATTAAATTCAAGCAAGTGAGTTAGCTTGCAGGATTAAAGAAAAATATGTTCATGAACATTTTCCACCTAATGCGTGTATTACTGCTTTGACCCAGAAATTCCCGCAGGCTACATTGACAGTATTTGTGATCTGGAATACAGGACAAAGCATCCGTTTGTTTCCACAGGTGTGTGTGTTTCTGGATTTCACTACGCTTACTTGTCAAACTGTGATAACCCTAACTCCTTACTAGGTCATCTGTGGTTTTTAATCCGACAATGTGAGCTTCTATGAAGTATCTGATTTGTAGTAGGCATCCTGTTAATATCAGTTCCGTTCCTTCCCCTTGACCTTCTTTCCAACAAGGATTAGTCATGCTCTTGTTTTCTTTTTTGATCATGAGAATTTAATCAACCATTATAAATAATTTTGTCAATGCCAAGCTTTGTTTGCCCCCAACAAGACACATTCTTTAATATTTAATCTTCACCGATTATTAATTACCTGTGAGTCATCTTTATACAAAGCTAGAAGCAGATATAACTAAATTTTAAGAGGCATGAAAGAAGATGGTCAAGATGTTGCTTTGTTCATGTTTTAGAAATACAAAAATAAAAAACAGAACCTGCCCTATAACTACTATACGAAACAAGTACATCCACTCCACTCATCCTTTCTCTGCAGTCAGGGAACAGGCAAAGAACAGAGAAAAATGAAGTGTATCTATCCTTGACTCTCTCCCAAGAGCTGTGGGGTGCTGGGGTGGAAGTCTGCGTACTCACCTAAGTGAGTAGCCTTTGAGAACCCACTAGGTGGGAACTTCCACCCTTGCTGCAGGAAGCAGAAGGAAAAGACAGACTCAGTAGCTAAATGGCTCATAGTCTGGCTGGAGAGATTCCACATAAGATTTGATCCAGGTTGAGGATGTGTTCCAGAGTGTGTGCTTCCCTGAGTTTCCAAAAATGGCTAGAAGAAAATGGCTGCATATAGGAGGAGATAACCTAAATCCTAGCTTCATGCTCCAAACTATTAACTTTACAGAGGTGTTATGGAAACAGTAGTTGTGTTCCTGGCAGTTAAATGCATACCAAGCCATTTGTATTCATTGGAATTAGTTTTGACTGTGGGGGGCAGAAGTTGAAGGTAGCTTCTTTGGGGTATAAAAGAAGGCTGCATATGAGCAGCCAGCAGCTCTGTGCTGTGACTATGAGAGCCCCAGGTCCCTTCTGTGTGGATACTTCACCATCTTCATATGGGGTATCTACACCATGCCCCTGGCATTCCAGCCACTGCACACATATTCTGGCCAGAGGACACGGGGCAAGAGACCCACATGATCTGAAACAAACCATATATTAGTCAGGCTGGCCACATGGGCAGACCTATCTGCTAGGGATACTAGGAAATGCAGTCTTTCTCTTAAAAGTCCACACACCCAGCTCTATGGATTGTACTTAAATGTCTCCACAAAGCCTCATGCACTCATAGTTGGGACTTTTCAGAGCTTGCTGGATCTAGGGTTTGAAATATTTGGCTTAAGGCTGTTTGATACAAAATAAGCTCACTGATCAGAATTCGTACAGTTCTTTGTGTGTATGAATGGACTTGCTGAAGACAGAAGCCCCGCCTTGATTGTGGGTGGCACCACCCAAAATGCTTGTAGCCGTGGTTGGAATAAAAGGGAAGGACAGGCTCACTGTTGCTGCTTCATTGACTCCTGCTTGCTCTGCCATGGACTGTTTCTCCTTTATAATGCCTTGATGCTTTGCTGCCCTGCCTTGAAGCCAGCAGATTGTAGGCTGAAACCTCTACAAACTGGGAGCTGAAATGAAACTTTCCTCCTTTAACTTGGGGGGGGTTGGGCATTTTCTTCCAGCAATGAGAAAAATAACTATGACACATACCTAAAAGGAAGGGTCTTGTTACTGGAGATGGATTGGGGAACTGTGTGCCAGAGATGTGATCCTTTGCTACCACTCCATGCCCTTTAATGTTGATGTGGTTGATGGGGAGAGGGGGAGGCAGATGAGAGGGAGTAAAAAGCGTCTAGATGTAATATGTATACCTACCAGTATCCCATGATTATTTATTATGCACAACAAACATATACTAATGAAAAAGAGGGAAAAAGAAAAGACAGTCTTGACTCTGTGTGTGTGTGTGTGTGTGTGTGTGTGTGTGTGTGTGTGTGATAGTCTCATCTCCCAAATACAGTGGTACCTTGGTTTATGAATGCTTTTGTTTGTGAACAATTTGGTTGACAAACAGAAGCATTTGACAAGGCTTTGTTTTTTTTAAACTCTGCATCACATGGCAAAAAAGACCATGGCCATCCTTCCCTGCATGAACACGAATGTGGCCATATTTTCCAGAATTGTGGAACAGATTAAGTTCATAAACTGAGGTAACATTGTGTTTTCTGTGCAGCCTCTATAATGTATCAGCCAAAGTTAAAACAGTGAACAACACAAAGCAACAAGTAAACAAACCCAGATTTTGTCCCCACAAACCTCATTCCATAATGATAGGTGGTTCTGTTTTACTGCTTGGATTAGGCCAATGTTTAGTGAGGACCGGAATGACAGGGCACCAACTGTGTCCTCTGGTGATGGAACTAGGACAGGATGAGATATGCCTTGGCCTGGTCTTCCTGGGACCAATCAGAACATCCTGTGCTCTGACATATGCAGCTTCATGGGAAGAAGAATACTACTCAAAATCACTTTTAGCCACTAAACAAAGCGACAGCAGGGCCAAGGAGCTCCTTGTGTACCGACTGTCATGTTCCCTGGTAATGCATGTCATAAAATTATTTAGCATGGGAACAGTCCCCTGGGGTCCTCCCTGTAACATGGGGTCATCGTTCCGTTCTATCAACTCTCAGTGGGTGGAATGTGATATAGTTTGTAGCACTCAGGAAAGAGAAGGAAGGGGTTAAGTTGCTCCAGACACAATGGCAGGAGCCCATATGTTCCTCCGTGTCTGTCCCCAATTTCAAGTTTTGAACTATCTGTCCTTTGGTCTAGGAAATCAAAAGAGGGTAATGTAACAGAATGGGAACTTTGGCTTACCACATTGACTATGGTTTGTGATCTAAGTATGTGTATTACTTAAACTACAATTTTGTCACCCATAATAAAAAATAATGTTACTTGTCTCACAATGGCACTTTGAAAATGAACAAGGTCACATACAGACACACTTTCTAATCTGTAAAGCATTAATAAAAATGTCAGGAGTGTATTAATGGTATCAATGAAATGGAAATTCCTTGAGAAAAGTTATACTGGAGGAAGATGTTTTATAATTAGCGTGCACTATGATTTATGTCATCTTTTAGAAAAAATAACCCTTCAAATACTTTGTACTGGTAGTAGGTAAGCTCAGCTGACCTTTTCCCAAATCTTGACAATTAGTGGTGAAAGGAGATAGCCCCTCTGAAAAGAAGCCATCGTGTGCTTTACTCCCTTAATGAGACAAACAGGAAACCTCACACCAGAGAGAATGCTGTGAAGGCAATTAACCTTGCTGAGGGCAACAGCCCAGCTTTCCGCCAGGCAGACACAGCCATCTCTATAACAAGCAGTGATTCGATTTGCCACAGATCCTTTCATTTTCACCAGTGAAAGAGCTAATGTTGTTTGCTCTAGGTGAATTTCAAGTTTCTCCTGAACAAAGTTTATTTTGGAGTTAGATTTTCCAGTGCTGGAGGGATCCATGGTTAAACTTATCTCTAGCATAGTGCAGTGTCCTCATCACTGCTGTGGCTATGGTAGAGATCTCGTTTGAGGAGTCCGTTGGACTTTATGGGCGCATTTCGCTCTTAAAGCCCCATGAAAGGTGAGAGGGGGAAGACGGTTGCTGAGGGAGCAATAGATAGAAGATTCAGAAGAAACTTGCTGGAAGGAAGAGGAAATCGACAGTGTCAGATTCTCCAAAACTGGAAAAGCAAGGACTCTGACTGATTTTATAAGGCACAGTGTCATCCATTTTTGGTGTCTTGCTTTAAAGTTTTTGTTTTAAAAGAATGGCAGCATCCTTATAAGGCATGGCCAAAGTGAATCTTAGTACACTATACTCATTTTGCCCTCTGTAAACAATAAAAGTTGGGTTGATCAAGGTGATTTTAGAGAACATTTCACTGTTAGAGAACACCACTGTGTGGTGCTGGCACAGGAAATAGACAGGAGTTAGGGCTCAATTAGCCTGTAAGGCCAGTGGCCCAAAAATGGAGTCTGCTGAGCGATCACCTCCAAGGGATCTTGCAAAATCACCCCCCAGGTATCCTAAAGCTGTCTGGGACACCCCTGCCCCTACATGATCAGGGAGGCCTTTGATTCAAGAGTGCATGGGCCTGCAGAGGCCCTGTAAGAATACTGCATAGGTCAGACCCTGAAAAGGATGCTGTCACCTGTTGGGTTAAGATCAGATTACTTTCACAGTGGCCCTAGCTCCCTTCTAAACCCTTTAAGAACCTCAAGACAAGGAGCCTTTTTGGGTCTGCTGCTCAAGAGCTCCTTCCAGCTAGCAAGAGCTCTACTTCTTTGCCCTTAGTTCTTTTGCTACTTTGCCTTTGCCCTTATGTCTTTTGCTACTTTGCCTTTAGGTCTTTTAAGTAAATTTGCTTCCACTCTACCTGCTCCGTTTATGGATCCTTCCTTTGTCACCATGAGATGTGACATTGCTGATCAGTAACAGCATCAATAAGAGAGCAGGAATGCAGGAATGGAGAGAATTTGGGGAAAAACTCCTGGAAGAAGGAAAAGAATTTAGAAACATCTTCCTTGAAAAGGTACTGTCATTTACTGAATATTTTTTATTCCAGGACCCTAGGGAGATGGAATGAGACCAGGAGAGACAGAAGTCAGGTGCTGGAACATCCTGCATCTGCCATTCACCTGAGAATTGTGAAAGGGTGGCTCCCCAAACCCATGGCTGTGGCCCCTCCAAGGATGCTAGCACATCCTCTTTGGCTTTCTGCACTCTGCAGAATCCCTGAGGGGCCCCAAGATTGATGCACTGCGTCTTATTGAGTGGACCTCAACAGAGTGCATGGGGACATACCCCAGCCTTCCCCCAGATGGAGTCCCACCTCTTAGGACACCTTAGAGTCCCTTACAGGGAAGCAAGTAAAGTGTACATTTCTGTGTTGAATCCTTGCACGAGACCCCCGGGAAGCTAAGTCTTCCCCATTTCACCAGTGCATTTGTTCATCTGGAGGGACGATTCTGCTTTTTGGTGAAATTAAAGTGCTCTGAAACCTGAACAGCTCATAGTACAGGATGCTTTGCTACCAAAGAAAGCAACTCTGGCCAGAGAGAAGTTAATTTAAAGGGAATTATCTTTGCCTTTCGATATGCCAGCAGAAAACAGTGCATAGGAAGGAGATCAGAGGGATTTGAATGCTCACTTAAGCCTTTTAGATGTAATAACTATGTGAGTGCCATTAGTGCTAACTACAGAGAGAAATGCAAACCACATTGGCCTTTTTCCCAAGAATCAGCTCCCAGGAGACCAGGCCACTGATGCTGCACTTCGAGTTCTATGGCATGTCACTCCCTGTCATCGCCGTGGTTCAGTGCACTCACTGTGTTTGGTTTTGCTCTGTTTTTATTAATCATGGCCAGTGAAACTGTGATCACAGCCTCTCCACCTCCTGTCACAGAATCAGCTACTGGCAACCTCTTGTCCCCTGGAGAACTAGCGCCCCGTGAGCTGGGCCCTTCACTTTCTCTGAATTTGCGACAAGGTGAAATTACTTGGAAAGATAAAGACAGAACATGTTCCAGTAGTTTCTTAAAGTGCACTCAATGCAGCTTTTATTAAATGAATTCAGACCTTAAAATTCAAAAGTGAGAGTAGCTCTAAATTAATGTATTCACCCCGAGTCCCACTATGGATGCCTTAAAACAAGATTGTGTGTTTTAACGATCCCTATTTCAAGAAAAGATGTGGAGAGGGAAAGTGGCAAGTGGAACTGTGTCCCTCTGGGGGCCTTTAGGTTTACGATTTTCTGGTGTGGCTTTTTGTCAAGTTAAATATGCCCAGAAGTGCACTGAGTAATGAGGATTCTCAGTTCTGCATGGCAAAGACAACAGGGGCTCAGTGTCTCCAGAGAGAAGGAGTCTATGACCTGGAGCTTGCTGCTGCTGCCTGAGCCAAGGTATATCCTTCCTGTGCTTGTCCTAACTTGCTGCCTTAGCGGACAATGACCAGTATTGGCCCAAAGTATTTATTTTTCCATCTCTTGTTTTTATCAAGCACCCCTGGAAAACAATTGCCGCAGGGACCTGCCACAGAAACAGCTCCTGTGACTCACAGTCAGATTTTTTTCTTTTCTCATTCTCATCCAGTCAACAAGAGGACACAGACCTCTGCATTTTCTGAGCCTGTATTTCACTTGTGTTGTAGCATGTTAGATTAGTATTGCATGTAAAAAAAAACAGGAAATGAACTTGTTACTGTTCATTTTAAACCTTAAAATTGATTCTTATCTCCCTCCCTCCCTCTCTTCCCTCCATCCTTCCCCTACAGTGGTTACTCATAACAGCAGGGCAAAGCCAGACAGAGAGAAACAGATAAACTTTTGCACCAACCACCTGCTTACTGTATGGTGTCACCCAGAGTTAGAAGGGCATTTTCTCACTCATCTATTGGACAGTGTTGATGAGGAAAATCTAACAGGAGTATCCAGCTTCTATTGTTCTAGCCAGGGTCTAATTTGAGATATTCAGTATTCAAACAGAAAACAGATAATATTTTGCTTGTTAAGATGAAGTCAAACTTACTGGGCAAATGTTCTCCCTGTTCAAGAATAAGCATGTATAGAGACCAGGGATGCACGGATGCATGATTATACTCTGTTCTGTTTTCTGTGGATCTGACTTCCTCCATCTGTAGAACAGAAGAAGGAAATAAAAGAAAATGACAATCACTTCATTTCCCAGTTGCTTTGTATCAACACGATCATAGCAAAACAAGAAAATGGGCAACAAGATGAATATTATTTCTGATCTGCTAATAGGACAATTCAATTAACTAAATTTTATAATGCCACAAGAAAGATAAAATTTTAGACTGAATGTCAGGAAATGTTTCCTGATAATAGGAAATATTTGATTAATAGAAAGTCTCTTGTGTGGGGTGGCTAGAAGTTCTCCCACCCAGAATATTTCCAATTAGACCCTGGCTAGAAAAATACAGGCTGAGCATTTCTCTTAGGTTCTCCTCATCAACACTGCCCAATGGATGAGCGAGAAAGTCCCTTCTCACTCGGGCGGACACTGTACAGTAAGCAGGTGCTTGATGCAATGCTCTCTAATACTAATCTTCAGTTTCTGAGTGAAGGTCACCCTTGCAACACAGCTCAAAGGGAATGATTCCGTGAGGTCTCGGAAAACAGAGGGACTTAGCAGCGCTGCTCGGTAACTGATGGTCCCGCTTGTTTCTCGTATGCTTTACTTCTGTCCTTCGTGGCTTTGAAGTTGACCCGAGGCAGGGTTTTTCCTTTTCAGTAAGGACTCTTCTTGATCAGCAGTTGGAAGTGTCCAGGAATGGTCTTTAAACACTCCACGTGCGCTGCTCATGTCCTTGCTCTCCGCATAGCTCTTCGTCTAAAGGCTTGGCCGCTCACGGTACTCCACTCTAGGACACGGAGAAAGTGCCTCATCTGTTTTTCTTTTCACTTTAATCTTCATGTAAACAGGCAAACCATGCAAAGTGAAATGTTAAGTCCTCTCTTGCCCCACATTTACCAGACACACTTCAGAAGGGCATTTATCTTCAAAAATCTATCTCTGAATACTTTATGCACATATACAACATATTTCTGACTTGAATAGATTTATGCTACTTGTTCTGTAACTTGATGCTTTCATTTAACAGCATGTCTTGATATTTCTTTTCCAGGTTAAAATGTACAGATCTAAGTCATTTTTTAAGTATTACATAGCCTTGACAATATTGACTGTGTATAGTTATCTTCAGTTAATGAACATTAACTTATTTTGAATTTTCACTTCTACAAAGAATGCTATACTAAATCTTCTTTCTAAATGCATGTGAACACCAACATTTAGTAACACTATAATCACTGTGTGGTGGGCATTGTCCTTTGCACTTTGCAACTATTACTTCATTTAATTTTCAAAATGGCTTTATGACACAGATAGGATTGTGATCACTACCCACAGGGGAGGAAACTGAGTCACAGAGCAATCAATCTCCCTGGCCAAGGTGGTAGGTAGGCTGTCAACACAGGCAGAACAATGAGGAAACCGGGTTTGTAATCACTTTATTATATAATCCTTTCATTGTATTATCTCTCTAGAATAGCAGTATTTTTAAATGTTTTTGAGACTGGGACCTTTTTCCAATAAATATTCCACCATATTATTAGCAGTTTACTTGGAAATGATTGATTTTTATGTATTAATCTTTGCACTAATCTTTGCATGGAATTTACTCATAAGATGTAATGAGGTTTCAACTGATTGGTTAGACACTTCAAACAATCTTTATTGGGGTATAATTTATATGCCATAAAATTTACCTATTTTAAACACAAAGATAAAGACATTTTATAAAATTACCAAGGTATGAAAATAGTACTAACAATTAGGCGGAGAAGAATTCCATAACTTTAATAAAATCTCTCACAGGTGGGCATGGTGGTGTACACCTGTTATCTCAGCACTTAAGAGGCTGAGGCAGGAGGGTCACCACAAGTTCAAGACCAACCTAGACTACATAGGGATACACTGCCTCAAAACAGCCCAAATAAAAATAAATAAATAAATAAATAAGATCCCACATACCTTTTTACAGCTAATCTCCATTCACATTTCCAACTTCAAGCAATCAACAATGTATTACTTGTCTGTATGACATTTTGTTTGAATATAATAATCAACAATGGCCTTTTACCTCTCATTTCTTTTTGAAAAATACTCCTACTATAGCATGTGTGAATACTATGTTCTGAATATTATTGTGTCATGTGGATTCACCACGTGTGTCTATTCACCAGCCGATGGACACCTGGGTTGTGCTACATCATACGCTCTATAATTAGTATTGCTATGAATGTTAGCATTATGTGAACATGTTTTCCCTGCTCCTGGGCAAATAATTAAAAGGGCTTTTTATGTGGTAAATTTATGTTTCAGATACAACAAAATTCTTTTCTAAAAGGCTATATTGTTTAAAACTTTCACTAGCAATGCAAGAAAGAATTATTGCATTGGTTTGGGAGATACATAATTCATTTTTATTGTATAAATCAGAAGAATTAAGATTTAAAGAAGCTGAGCAACTTTTCTTTGTTCCTGTTCTGTAAGTGGCAGAGTTACAACTACTGTAGAGATCATGCTCATTCCAGATTCCAAACTATTAAGAATGGTAAAACAAGTATCATTAAGATACTTGTCAACTAATCTCTTGGTGTTAAAATCAGTGTTTCTAATTATGTTCATTCCAAAAAAATCTACATCATTTATGAATAAAATTGTCAATGGTCTACATGCTTTAGTTAGTAGCAAGAAGAAGGGTTAAACAAGAAGAAAAAAATGACTAAAACATTAGTGACGGCACCCACATTATAGAGACAGCTCAGATGCCTCCTCTCCAAGTTGCTGCAGCCCAGCTCCTGTTGACCCCTCTGCCCAAATGTCCCATCCCCACACCACTCTTTCCACTGGAAAATCCTATCTTCACCCCTCAAGATTTGTCCTATTAAGATGAGGGTGGCAGTTTAATGTGCATATTTTCAACTCTGGGTAATGTTATGTTGCCTGAAATCGAGTGACAAGATTTTCTCCTTTGCTTTGTAATAACTCTCCTATCTGCTATCCAGAGCCCAGTGGCTCTTCCAAAGTCCCAGTACGTCCTGGGCATGGGGACACCAGGGATATTGCAATCTCCTGTCTGCATGCTACTCCTGTAGTTAAGCACATTTGGGAGCTACATCCCCATGACTGATTTCTTAGATGACCAGCATAGTCATTCCTCAACAGGCAAGGTAGCAGAATGACCTAGAGGAGGTCATGACACCATCTCTTCCTGGAAGACCTTCTCCTTTTTCTACAAAAAAAGAGACTTCATACCTCACCAACAGACCCAATCTCAACATTCCCAAAGCTTTGCCACTTTCTCTCCTTTTAGAAGCTACTAAATAATTAAATCAATTGAGAAATGGATTCACATGAACTCAGAGTCATGTATTTTGTAGGTTAAACTGAGCTACATAAAATCACGGCAATAGTGGGTGTCTTGGTTACTTTTCTCTCATTGCTGAGACAAAATACCCAACGCCCAAAATGAAGGAAGGAAAGGTTTATTTAGGTTACAGTGTGTGGAGGTTTCAGTCCATACTTGGCTGGTTCTGAGGCAGAGTGGCACATGGCAGAGGGCAAACTGTTCAGGGCAGCAGAGCACAGCAAAACAACAAGCAAAAGGGAGCAAGCAGCGTCCTTTTCTCCCCTACATTGTAAGCAGCCTACCCCCACCCTGGGGTCGTGAACCTCTCACACAGTCTCCACACCCTCGTCTTCCACAGGCTCAGGATGTTTACAAAGTAAGCACCCCAGCTTCCTCCTGAGTCACTTAGCTAAACCTCTAGATTCCCCAAGTGGACACAATGTATCTACCATAATAGTGGGCAAAAGCATGGAAATCGCAGCAATTTTGTATGGTTTAACCTAATAACTGAGTTTATCATCTTAACCCACATGATATTTTAGGACTAGAATTCACACACAGCCAATAGTATTCTATCTATAACTTGCTGTGCTGATTTGGACCATGTTATAGAATAGCTGCATTGGGAATTCTAAAAAGACTCTTTCCAAAAAGCCAAAACATTGGGTTCCTCTGATTATTCCAAGCACTGACTTGCTAAATCCATGGCTTAAACAGCAGCTTCCCACAGAGTTTCCACAAGACTTGCTGTATTCTCTACTAGTTTAGATGAATCCCTATGTGCTGATACACAGAGCAGACACATATGATGGATTTTCTAACCATAACATGGAGCATTTATTGAAACTCTGACTCTTTCATGGAAAGACTATTTCAGAATGTTTATTTAAAATATACATTGCTTTTCTCTGAATCCTTTGCAATTTTAGCAAAAATATCAAAGATATCCTTAAGGAAAATACACGTCTGGCACAGAGGAGCTTCTCAGAGACAGAACGGCTTTTCAAATCGCTCCCTCCTTATCTCTGCTCCTTCGGGGACTGAAAAGAAAGCAAATGATCTTACATGAAACAAGTGAAGAGCCAGGAAAAAACTAGAGAAAGCAGCGTGGGATTTTTCTTTTTTAATTTTTCTGCCAGTTTCCAGATTCCATTGGTGAGACATTACTTAGCTATGGGCGGCAGCCTCGGTGAGCACTGATTCCAGAGCTATCTCATGCACTCGCTGCTCCACCCTTCCCATACACGGCTCATACTAGACCTGTCTTGGTAACGTGTTAGGGAATACCTTCTATTCACTCATGTATCATTTTGCTCTTACATTGGGTAACCAGTGTTTCTGAATCACAAACTTTCATTCCATTTCCTCTTTTACAGCACTCTATAGTTTTAATTCGTGCATATTTTTGATACATACTGGCTACAATTAGCTTTGGGGTTGGATCCATATACTTAATGCAACGTGATCATCCCCCCCCCCCAACGTTCTCTAGCTCCTTCCCTTCTCCATTAGGATCGCCTCCCAGGTTCCTAGCGTGGCTCTTTATTTTGCTGTTTAAATTCTTTGTATTTTTGGTCTCTTGTATTAACGAGACCATGTGGTATTAACCTTTTATGGCTGATTTGTATCACTTAGTAGTGCAGTCTCAAAATCCACCTATTTCCCTACAAATGACTTTACCTTATACCTCTTGATGATTGAATAGTGCTGCACTGTGTGTAAATCCCACTTCTTCTTTATCCATCAGTCTGTTGATGGACATAGAGGCTGCTTCTGAGATTTGGTTTTTGTCAGTTGTGTGGCTATCAACACGGGTAGGCATGTACTACTTTTGCAGGGTAACTTTCCTAGGAATGTACCCAGAAGAGATAGAGTTGTCAGCTGGAATTTCTATTTTTAGTATTTTGAAAAACCTCCATACTGATTTTCAAAGCAGCTATACTAGCATATATTCCCACCAGCAAGGTAGAAGCATTTCTTTTTCCACACAGTCTCACCAGAATTTTTTACTGAGCCCTTGATAATGGCAGTTCTTGGGCTGGGGATATAGCTCAGTGGAATAAGTGCCTGCCTAGCAAGGGCAGGGTCCTGAGTTTGATCCCCAGTACCGCCAAAAAAAAAAAAAAAAGATAATGGCAGTTCTTATTGGAGTAAGATGGAATGTCAGGGTTATTTTGAATTTCACTTCTCAGTGGCTAATGACTCTGAACATTTTTTCATGTGTTCAAAATTTTAGTAAGTAAATTAAGTAATTTTAGTATTTCTTACTGTCTTCATTACTTTACTCTTGTTGCTGAGACAAAATACCCAACACCCAAAATAAAGAAAGGAAAGGTTTATTTAGCTTACATTTTGTGGAGGTTTCAGTCCATACTTGGCTGGTTCAGAGGCAGAGTGACACATGGCAGAGGGCACACTTCATGGCAGCAGAGCACAGCAAAACAACCACAGCAAAAGGGAAGAATGGCTGCAAGCGGCCTCTTTCCTTCTCTTATATTGTAAACAGTCTACCCCCATCCATGGGGTGTGTAGCTCTCACACAGTCTCGATGCCCTCCTCTTCCACAGGCTCAGGATGTATACAAAGTAAGCACCCTGGCTTCCTGCTGAATCACTCAGTCAAATCTCTAGACTCCCCAAGTTGACACAGTGTATAAACCATAACACTTACTAAATGGTGGGCCATAAAATACTTTCATTAGGAAAAAATCCAAAAGTAAAATACTTAGGACTAATTCTATAACAGGGCCATGTTTATTTTTATGGATCTTCAGTTGATACAAATATTTATATAATTAAAATTATAATGTAAAATTCCGACATGCATTTGGATTCCATTGATTTTGGGTAAGGTGCTCAGTTAACTGGTGGTGGACAGAATAAGAATTATGAAAATAGTTAAGAGATTTACCATGCTGTAGTTTTATAAGAAATCATGCTGGAGCAGCATCTATGGCTATATGTCCTTGTAGTCATGATTCTGTGAATCATCTCTCAATTTTAAAATTCTAAGAACCTTTTTCAGACAACCCAAAGACATGTCATTCCAAAGCATTCCTCCATACGAAACAAGTCACTGATACAGAAATAGAGCCCAAAGCACATTTTGGGAGAGAAGGACACATAAGGGAATTAGAAGAATTACAGTTTAAATCCTGACAGAGGAAGATCAAGAATAGCAGGTTTGGGATCTGGAAGATGGCAGTGTCAGTCTTGTTTCTACCCAGAATTATATTATTTTCTTTTCTAAAGGTTACACTGTTCTCTCCAAAGCCCCAATAACATTGAGAAAATCAAAGCATTTGTTGTCACAATTGCTGCCAGCTGTCCTGCATAAGAGAGCATAAAATACATCCTTTTCTAATTAGAGAAATGTGCATCTATGTAAACACATATATCAACATGCTAAAGTTTAGAATTTCCTCATTGTGCTTATTAGAAACAGCTGCTAATTTCATGATCCTACAGTATTATCAATGACACAAATGCATACCAAGTTGTGGAAAATATACCAAACTGACCCTTCCACCCAAGGGGAAGCAGCTTCTCTCCATTTAAAGAATCTCGTTTCTGCCTGTTCTCTACATGAACATGCTAGGATTTGTTCATAGTTCTTAAACTGTAGTGAGTTCAGGAAATAGTCACTCTCTGAAGTAATATTCCAACAAGCAAAATTTAGAGTATGAGCCTAGCTATCCAGAGGAGATCATTTCTGTGTAGAGCTGATGGTGCTGCCATTTTATCAAATCTCCATCAGAGGCCTGAGGGCATATTCTCAGGAAACACAGCTGTAAACTGATGATGCAATCCATCTTGTGGTAGTGTTAACCAGGGTCCAAGTGGTGGTGTGTCTCATCCCTGTCAAGAAGGGTCTGGTGAACAAGTTCACATTCGAGTACCCCTCCTCCACACACAGACACTGCAACTACCCACTCACCTCCGTTCCCAGTTCACCAAACTTGTTGCCCTTATTCTCGCACAGAGGTGTGTTCTTGGGAGAGAATACACAGGTTCTGAAGATAATGTGATCAATGTTTCTCACGATGTATTATCAGACAATGTCTTTAGGAAGAATTTTTGGATACTGTGATAAAGACATCTTCTTGACAAAACATTAGATTAAAGTTTTTGAATTTGAAATTCAGTCACTACAGAAAAGGTCACAAGCTTACATTCCTATAGTAAGAATGGAATCCCCGGTCCCTAGGGAATGGTGGGAATGTTGGCAACTACTGTGAATTGAAATGAAAGGCAATCACTGCTTTGCTTGAGTCACTAGTGACCCTGTGGGAATGTGAGGCCTTCCTATGGGGAAATCCTCTGACTTTTAAGAGGAAATAATCTCTAGGCCTTCAGGAGACTATTCTGGATGTGTAAGCACCAAAACCAACATTCTACTATAACCAGTTGGGATAAACATGTCATGCATGAACACAGCCCCAGCCCAATGGGAAACTGGGAGATGATTCTGCCTAGGATTGCTCTAAAAGAAAGCAGTCTTGCTCAGAGTCCAGGAAATATTCTTTGCACCATTGTCTCTCTAATCTGAGAAAGACCAAGTTTCATGAATTCAGGGGAAACTGTATGGAGCACTTACAGTTCCTCATCTTTCACCTTCCAGAAGTTAGCAATAGGAATTAAAAAAAGTGACTGTGGTAAAAATTGCAGGTAATATTACCTTTACACACATAATAATTTGTCAGTTATGCATTCCTATGTGCATACTTAGAAAAGATATCTATCCTAAGGCATAAAAATCATTCTCCTGCTTTACCAAATCCAAAGACCCAAAGAGTTAAGTGACTTCAAAGACTGCCTGAAGAACATATCGTTAGACTAATAGACATACCATGTGCAAGGGTATCTTTCCCTATTACAACACATAGAAATCCAGATGTATTCCATTTAAATGGAATGGATATTTTCAAAAGAAAGGTCTGTGGGGTCACCTTTGGAATACACTCCATCTCTCATTGCTCTTGAAATCTGTGGAGCTTTTCAAGCTTTCACTCTTTTCATGGGTAAACATCTCTGTGGATGTGTGCTTTTATGACTGGATTGATCTGTGATAGTAGATATGCCTTACACACCTCAGACATCAATCTTGCCACATCTGGGTGTTCTACCACACTTGGTGTCCAAATATTTTTTCTTTTTACTTTCAGTACAATAAAAATATAAAGGAAAGTCAATAAAACTCACTATCTTTCCCCAATAAAATACTCAAGCAGAATGGGGAGATTCCTACCTGAAAAAGCACTGATGAATCTCCCAGCATCGCCAGTGATAGATGGTGACTCCCAACGTGGTGGTCACAGGCTGTGTTGGTAAATTGGGGGAAACAAGCCAGACCCATAAGGGACAACTCCAGCCTCCCGCTACACACAGAACAGTGTGAGGTGGTGGAGAGGGACAAAGAAGGGGGAGTTAATGACCCCTCTTGGCCCCAATTTCTTAACTTGCCATAGTTCAGAAACAAGTCAGCTACAGAGTATGAATAGACCTCCTTTCTTTTTCCTTTTCTTCCTTATCAATGCCTTTCTTTGTTCTGAAGCAGCCAACATAGTCTGGCTCTTTTGACCTTGGCATACATTGAAGTTCCTGGGGAAAAAAAACTCATGCTGAAGTATTGGTAAATGAGTGTGCTGACCATACCAGAATTTATATCTTAACAGCGAGGTGAACAATGTAGTAGTGATTGTTAACAGTCTGATCTCTGCCACTGTTATTCTTAGGAGGGAGAGACAGGACTTGGGAATAGCTTTTACTATCTTGTGCAAAATCAGACCACAAAGATGACTGCTTTCTCTGTAACCCACAACAAAAGAATTAATGATAAGAAAACTCCTGACCACACAGTACCAAGCCAGCGAAGCTGAGATTTTGCTACCTAGTATGTCAATCCCAGATACAGCAGAACTAAAAGGCCCTGCATTAACCACTGTTGTCTGGGTGCTGACATTAATCTTCAACTGCTTAACCCAGGAAGACCTTGGGCTTCAGTTGTATTTTTCACTGTAGGATCCCAGGATCCAGTACAATGCACTCAGGACATATTCAAAAACTATTTACAGAAAGGATACGGTCTGCAGAGGAACTACAGCAATGTCCTCAAGAAAGTCACGAAAATGATTTTCCAGATGAAAAAGAACAGGTTCTGCAAGTAAACAGTTTTATTCCTAAGTGAGTATTTCTAAATATGTTCCAATGCTGGAGACGATTCTTCATGGCATGTAATATCCATGGTGTGATGGAAATGAGACCAGGGCCGATGTTATTTCTGCTGTGGCTTGGTCACGTAGCAACTGTGGGACCTCAGTCTCTCTGAGTCTTGTTTAGTCCTACTTTTAAATGATGGTGCTTATCTCACGGCTGAGGCCACAGGAAGGGAGGAGCGAGGAAGAAGGAAGAGGAGTGGGGGAAGGGACCGCACTGGCGACGGGGCTGTCCCACTGTCCACACTGGGGGGCTGGGCTCGCTGCAGACCACTGCCAGAGCCGCACAGGTTGGGAACAAAACCCAGGTTAAGTGGATGGAGGTGCAGCGAATAGATTCAATGTCAGAATAAAATGATACGTGGCAGCAAAGTCCAACAGGAACTTTGTGCCTGCTCATGTAGCTCAAACTTGCATTTTCTCAAAGTTTAGTATAAAAATAACTTTAAAGAACTACACTCACATTCTTTTCGGATTTCTAATGTGCTGCCAACATAGTAGTCAACTGGCGTCCAGAGAAAAATATCTACAATTATTTTTGACTGGTTGTTATGATTTACATCGGATGTTCCCCCCAAACCCCATGTGCTCAGAGTGGGGAGCTTGGGGAAAGTGATGGGGTAATGGGGTGCATCGGCCGGCTTGGTGTGGGAGATGGGGCCTGGTTGGAAGAAGGGGTCCCCGCTCTGTCCTTCTCCTTGCTCTTCCTTCACTTCCCACTCTCTGGCTGACAGGATGCGAAGCTTCCCCCTCCTGCCTCTCTGTCCCGCCTCGCAGCCAGCCAGCTATGAACTGAAAACAGGAACCGCAAGAAACCTCCCTGCTTTACGTTGTGGGCATTGAACATTCTGTGCCAGCAGTGAGGAAAGTGACAAGACACTGGTGTGTGTGCTTTTAGAGTAGTGTCTAGTCACGTATTTGCAAGTAGTTTAGACTATTTCATGAAAAGTGTAGGTAGGACTGATGTGTGCTAACTCGACTCTGTCTGAAAGTTAACTCCCCAGATGGCAAATTACAATCTACTGCTCCCTTGCAGCCACCCATCACATTAGCAACTCAGCACTTATTGTTCTTTGCTCTGTATGATGTGCAACTATGAATAAGATACTTGCTTCCTTAAAGGACTTATGGTTCATTTGGTGGAGAATGTAAGATATAAAATACTGCATAAAAATGTAACAAGCTGAAAAGTAAATCCTGTCACTTGCAACAGTGCTGATCAGCCTGGAGCACACTGTTTTAAGTGAAATAAGCCAGATGCGGAAAGACAGATGCCACAGGATGGTCTCACTTGTGCATGGAATCCAAAAACTGCAAACTCAGAGGAGCGTAGAGGGAGTGACAGTTGTCAGAGGAGGTACAAAGGGACATCAAAGACCTAATGCTCTGAGGGTACAAAATCTCAGTTTAGACAGGGAGAATAAATTCAGAAGATGTGTTATTCAACACTGTGACCACAGTTATTAATGTTGTACGTACAAAAATTGCTAAGAGAGTAGATTTTATGTGTTCTTGCTACAGAACATAGTGTGTGGGGTAACGGACTTGTTAATCGCCTTGGTTCAGGGTTCCATGATGTGTGCACGTGTCAGCATGTCCTGTCATACGTGATCAGTATCTACCAGGTGCAGGAAAAGAGAGATGCATTGTGACAAGGAGCCCTGAGCTGGGAATGCGGAAGTGGCTTTTTATTTTACTTTTGCTTTTGTCCTTTTAGCTGGGGTCACTTCTACAGCCAGAGACACACAGGTAGGCCTCCACCCCTTGATAGTGACAGGGAGACCAGCACACCAGCAGGGACAGAGCTAAAGGCACAAAGTGCTCCTTGGTCACTGGTCATTGCATGTTCCTTATTTACAGAGGCATGAGGTCTGAGTCAGATCCCTTTGTTGGTGGCTCCTGTGGTTTTCTACTATTGCTGTGAAAAATTACTGCAAACTTAGGCAATAAAATAAGGTGAGTTTATTGTTTTATAGTTCCAGAGACCTAAAGTCTGTTGCAGGTCTTCTGAGAATAATGGTGCAGTCCTTTTGTAAATTCGGGGAGAATACATTTCCTGGATTCAAGAGGCACCTGCTTCCCTTAGCTGCTAATCTCATTCTGCACCTTCAGAACCAGCGACAGCCATGGGAGTTCCCACGTGGCATCACTTAATCCTTCTATCTACTTCCACATTCAAAGGACTCTTGAAGTGACAGTGGGTCCACCTGAAAATCCAGAATAATCTATCTCATTCCATCCACTGCCTTAGTTTTTTCTTGCTGTGCAGCCCAACATATTCACAGATTGTGAAGACTAGGAAAAGGAAGGCAGGGATGACCGTTCTGCCTGTCACAGTTACTGTTCCAGTTTGAAGTGTTCAGCATCGATTAGCATAGCTTTTATCACCCTGCCATCCTTCCTAACATTGTAAACTGCAGTTTCCTCACTCTGCAATCACACATGTGCAGTGGGTGCAATCAGAGTCACGTGTGTACATGCGGCACCTGCCTGGCCACTCTCCACCCTGATAGCAATGTAAAGACAGCATCCTTCCAGAGTCTGCCTTGCAAAGTGGTGGATTTTCCCAGGAATAAAGGAAACAGAATCACTGAGCCTGTGGCTACAGGCACCCAATCTGCCGACTTATAGCCCCTCTCTTTCTTTTTAGTAAAGTTTGCACAAAATTTGGACTGTATTTCCTTTCATTCACATGCATTCCCCAGCTTCTCTCTGTGAATGTCTTACCACAAGCCCCAGCTGCACTGTGGTGAAGAGACCCAAGAATGAGAGCTAAGTGGTCTGCTTCAATCTTTGTAGGAGTCCAGTGCAGAAAGTATAAGTCTAAGCGTGCACCTGGGCGGTGCATAGACAATGTAGGAAAAAGTGAACAGAGGAAACATAGGAGGCAGGACAGCAAAACAACGGTAAGAACGTGGGCTTCGGAATAATGGGAATCTGGGTTCTAACTCACCGTCTTCTTTTGCTGTGTGATTTGGGGACAAGCCACACAGCATCTCTGAGACGTTCTGCATGGTTTATTGTGATAACCAGTGAGAAAGTATATAAAACAACTACTGCAGGTAATGTCATCACTGCAAGTACTTAAAAGATGGAAGATTTTATTCCATGAACATAGGAAATTTTATGTTTATTTTGTTTGGGAACAAAGAAGGCAAAGAAAAGTTTTTTTAAAAAACATTATAGAATAATAACTGCTTCTTGGTACATAGTTAATCAAGAATATTCTAGAGCCGCATAGGGATCTCTCCGCAGTTTTTTCCCCAGAACTAATCGTGAAGTAATTCTATGAAACATTGCTGCTGGCCCTGTGAGGTAAACGACTCTCCTGGGATGAAGACAGGCAATCTCCACTTGAGCAGCCAGGTGCTTGACACCAGATATGTGACAAAGCAATGCCCCTCTTTTCAGGAGCAGGCTGGACTTGGTATGCTTGTATGCTGTAATCCTGAAAACAAACCTGTCTTTCCCAGGATGGACCTCCCAGCATGCACTTTCCCTCCTCCACTCCCGGGAATATGGTCTGGAAGGACTGCAAAGGTTTCTGGCTCCTTTCCTGTATTCAAACAGCTTCATGTTGACATTAGGAAGACGGTGAAATCTAAACACAACACCACTTTCTGATTTACCATTTAAACAGAGCCAGAAACTGAGTCATTCTGGGACTGTCTTGCTCTCTTTTTCCACTTATTCCCACCTTCAGGATCTGGGGCAAAAGAAGAAAGGAACAGAAAGCAAAGGGCATTTCATTCAGCTATGGTCGGTGCTCTGCCATGAGAGGCATCCCAGAATCATTCTTGTGATTGTGCTTGTGCGGCTTATTGGAAATGTCCCTCTAGAAATCACAGCACTATACATTCTCTGCTTCCCCAGAAAACCTGTCTCAGTCTTCCCACAGTGCCTGCCTTTGAAAGCCCCACCACACAGGCCTGTGGGTAGTGTCTTTCCAGCTCCCTACTGCTGCTCCCTTCCCAGGTAGAACACTTCTGCGGACCTTCCCTCCCCCACCCTGCAGGTCCCCAGCTGGAGCCTCTACCGTGGTGGAGCCAGCTTCCCATCTGTAGATTTCTCAGGCCGGGGGTATTTCTGCCTTCACCTCTATTCTCCCCATGCTTAGAGGAGTGAACATAAATTTCCTTAAACACCGTGTGAATAAGGTGGACTTTTGAGAATCTGACTTAGCATGTGTCTATCCAGGTGAGGTATGGCGCTTCTTTATTGTCAGGGTTGTGTATCTCAGTGTGACCCCAAAGCTTCATGTGCTCATAGAGAGGGCTTTTGGGAGGTGATTGGATCAAGGGACCATGATATTCTCCAGTGGATTAGTCCACTGATAATTTGCAGCTAACTGTTTGCACGGGAAGCCTGGTGGAAGAGATGGTTCACTGAGGGGCGTGCGCTGGAAGGGGGGAAGGGGCTGTGTCCCTTCCCATTCCCTTGACATCTCTCTTCTTCCTGTCTTGTGATGAAGACACAAGTGTCATATAAACCTCTTCCAGAAAAGCACATTGGTGCCGCATCTCCACACTAGACACACACACACACACACACACACACACACACACACATTGGCAGAAGTGCATATATTTTCTGGGTATTGATGGATGTTTCAAGTTCACTCACTGCTCCAACCCTATGGTAGCTGTGGACTCTGCAAAGTGTCACTCACTGCTGGCTCTAAAACGCAGTGATATTTCTGTGCCTGTTGAAATGATTTGAAAGGAAGCAGAGAGTCAGTCTATTGGGGGGAATATGACAGGTGGAATCCTGTCTTACGGGTTAAAAACTAGTTTCACAGAAAGCAGGCTATTTTGGTTTGTTTTATAAATATCACTTCCAGGGCTTTCCACCACAACCTTGAAGGTTCTGTGTTTCCCTTCAACACTCAGAAGTTAGGGAAACCTTCCTGGCTCCTCCTCCTCTAAACTGTAGCTCCCTGTGGCTTGGAGGATGTCAGGAGAGGGTTGTGTGGATTCTGGGATGCTTGCTGCATAGACCAGCATTGCTTCAAGATACATATTTTCTCAAGCTGCTTATGGGAGACAGTGGCAGAAAGGGATCTTCTGGAGTGACTGCCACACTTTTTCACCTTTATTTGAAAGGAAGGAAATACAGTCAAGGTTGGGATGAATTACTTTGCAGTCCATGGTCCAGAAATAGAGAGACCCGAGTTCTGGTCCCAGCTCTGCCATATGGCCCTGCATATGGTCTTCTTTATAGGTCTAATCCTAACCCACCCACATCTCAGGTGGTGCTTCACCATCTCCTGAGCCTTGGCTGCCTGTGGCCCCTGCTATCATGCGTCTGGCAGCTCAGCGAGGGTCCTGTCCTTCAGAAAGATTGGCTTGGGCCTGCACTCCTGGCCAGCTACCCTTTCACAGAAAGGTCCTCTGGTCTTACATTAGGTGAACCAATTTCTGGGCCTTACCCCAGAGACCCAGCCCACAAATTCAACTCCCTAAGATTTGCAAAATAATAAATAGCTAAGCAGAGAAAAATCCATGTTGACACCACCCTGGGTGGAGAGAGGCAACTTCTGCCCTACAGTCCTTGTCCATTCCAGGGCAGTGGAGGTGGGCACTCTAGAGCAATAGTCAGGAACAGTAACAACCAGCAGAGGGTCAGAGAAGACCTGGGGCTGCAGTGTCTCTGGCTCTTGCAGCCTGTGGTAGCAGGCATGTGCCACACATTCATTGCTGGAGTCATTCCTTCCTTCTTTCCTTCAGTTTACCTCTACTGACATACACTACAGTGTGGACACTGGGCCCCTGATCCAAGGAATAATATCAACTATGAATGTATTAGCAGCTTTCAGAGAAAGACCACATAGGTTTTATGGTACTTGAAACTTTATCAGTGCCAACAAAGTTACTAGGTAAAGTGAAACAAATCAGACACATGAGCTTAAATATCACATGACTTCTCTTATGTGGGAAAACCAGAGTAATGATAAAGAAAAAATAAAAGATAAGTAATAGGAAGTAGAGAGATAGATTGTTTTCAGGGGGATGGGAAACAAGAGAGGTAGGAGGGAAGGAGGGATGGGGTAAGGGATAAAAGAAGAATTAGGATGTGTTATGTGCATGCACTAACTCCACACAAGGGATGGAAATATTGTGTGCTGCAAACACATACCAAAACAGAAAAGGGACCAAAGGATGGATGGAGAAGGTGAGCAGAGAAGGGACAGGGGATGAAAGGAAGGGGCAAAAAAGGAACAAAGGTGTGTTATGTACATGAACCGACACCCCCAAGCATTATGTATGATACACATATACTAATCAACTGAAATTTAAAGAAAAGAACATCACTGGAACATATTCTAGAGATGCCTTATTGGTCCACATCACCAGGCAGCATTCGGATCGCTTGTCTACCTCACTTCGTGTCCTTGAGCATTTTCTAGTAGCTCACCCAAGAACTTGGTTTCCATGGAGTTGAGTTCAAGCTCTCTCTTCTTTTGCAGGAATCTTGTTTGCCTGTCAAACCCGTCCAAGACCATTTTTCTGAGACAAGCAAAAAATGGTGAAAGGAGAGAATCAGAACAACGATCCTTACCCTGTGAGGGAGTTGTGCAGGTGCTGATCTGCGATCTGGCTTTGTGTTCCAGGGTTCTCCGGGTTGCTGTGGTGCAGGCTCTTCACCTGTCGTTATCTTGCTTAGAGGAAGCTTGCCGAGAGGCAGCTCTATAGGGAAGAAAAATATCTCCTACATGCTCTCCTACTCACAATAAACAGCTGCCCTGACATCTGTAGTCACATCCTAGTGGGACATGATTCAGAAGGTGTGAGAAGAAAGCTTTTTCACAGAAGATGGTGGCCGTGGCTTGGAAGAGAATGCCTCTCCTGCTAAACATGGATGGACTGAAAGTTTTATACCCTGTAACTGAGAGAACTAGAAGAACAATCGTATGTCACAAAGAAGGGACTGTGTAGTGGTCTCACCCACCATTTCCTTATTCCCTGTGGCAGCCTTTGGCAAAGTAGCAGAGAACTCCATCGTGCTGTATTTCTTCTTTGCACCATTTAGGTGCACAGAAGCAGGGAAGCTCATTGACATGCTGACAGCTACTGGATTAGCCATCTTTCTGGCAACCCTGGATTCTAAGTCACACATGCTTTATAATAGGGTTTTACTCGGCTAGGCACAAGGGAGTCACCAGCTAGATTTCCTGTTCCTGAGTGATGTTGGTGGGTGGCTATGTGACCACAAGTGAACTGTTTTGACAGGCTTTCTTGGGCAACTGTGTTCCCATGGACACTGGCAGCTGCCAGCCCTCATTGGCCCTGTCTGCTCATTGTACACATGTACACCAAAGGCTTTCTTTATTTTTTGCAAGTATTGAGGATTGATACCAGGGCCTCCATATAGAACCTTATCCTTCCCAGAGAGCTAGGGTTACATGGGTGCATCACCAAGTCCCACCACCCGTGATTCCTACGTAACTCAGTTCTTCACTGGTGAGCTGGTGTTTGAAAGACCAGTGTCTGTGCTCAGAGGCATCTGGGGAGCCAGAGGCAGCTGACCCTGTGGCTCTGCACCCTTCTCTGTGCATCCAGCTGCAGTTCTGCTCTTCTGGATTGGACCACAGGTGCAAAACACCTCAAACGTTTCACACTGGTTCCTTTTCCCCTCTATGAAGGCTGGAGGTCCTCTGACTCCTCTCTGTCTTGTGTCTATGTGCAAAATGATTTTCTACTTCACGAACTCCGACTCCAAAACTCTCCTTGGTCATTACTGAAAGTGATGAGTGTTCAGCTTGTGAGGACTTCCCTCCGCGGCAAAGGCACCACCCAGGTCTCCACCTGACAGCGATGTATAGGACCAAGTCCTTCCTTGCTTCACTGGACCCTGGGTCAGATGAGACTCTCAGAGGAATACTGTACTGGAATTGTTACTGTATTGCTTATATTGAAATAAATTCCAGATGAATTTTAGAAGAAAAATGTGAAAATAGTAAATGAGGAAGTGGAAAACTTGCTACCTACAGAGTTGCAGGGGGTTGGGGCAGCCTTTTAAACAGTGTAAAACCTGCTAAAGAAACCAATGGGCCTGAGCAAAATGCGGTCTCCACTCGATGATGACATCTGTGCCTCGAAGATTCCTTTGGGAACTTTGTCTCTTGTGAATGTAGATTTTCAAAAGAATGAAAGAAAAGCCTCGGGGGTTGGGGTTGAGACTTAGGGAGCCTGCGAGGTTAGCAGCAATCCTACCAGTGATGTGTGTAACTAACACAAAAATAAACAAGCACATATGTGCATGGGTATATGTCGTATTTAACTAGAACCTTAGAAAGATAATAAATTTGGATTCATATTATCACCTCCACTAAAACAAGGCCACATGCATTAAGAAACTTTGAAACTACTGAAAATATGGAAATTTACTACCTTGAGAAGGGGAGAAACTTTGTAAGTAAAATTAAACTCAGTACTGACAAATGTTCTACTAAATTTTTATTTAAAAAAATTAAAATTTACTATACAACAATACTAGAAACACAGTAAAACACAAAGTAATAAATTGGGAAAATATAACAAATCTCAGAGAAAAAGCTAATGCTTTTAAAATAAAATGTTTTCAAATAAAAGCAAAAAAATTTAAAAATGGGCAAACTATGTGAAGAAGTATTTTCAAACATATAAAATGAAACTCAACCTTTTTAACTAAAGGGTACCAAAAAGAATACCAGAGATACCACTTTCAATTATCAGACAATCAAGTTTTTTAAATGTTGATAAATATTAACAGAATTGTGGAAAAGTTGCTGTTCACGGATGAAGGTATTCTTTAATAGCATGTCCTTGGAGAGCCAGCAGAGTAGCAGAGAAACTCGGCAATGAGATCTAAAGAGAAATTGACTTGTGATTCTCTTGGGAGCGACTGGAGCTGGAAATTGGTCACATGTGTGAGGCCAGGACAGAGCCAGAGTGTCTCAAGCAGTCAAACTACCTCAGTCTTGAGGAAAGCATCCTGCCTGGACAGTTTCAGTCATTTTTCACTAGGCAACCTTGTGTCTCGAGATACTAACTTTGCCCACTGTTGTTGAGGTCCTCCTACCCGTCAGGTATAGAGGTCACTGCCATCCTGCCCAGCTAGCTGTTTGTCTCTTGTTTATTGTTTCATCTCTCCTGCCACCATTTTTCCCCAGGCTACAGCAAGAACCCAGTGAGTCAAGAGCCATGATTCTCTTATGGGAGGGTCATTCTGAGGATCGACACAGTTACCAGAGGATGCACAGGGAACACTGCTCAGAACAGCAAAGGAACAAAGGTGATCTCTGTCCATCAGTGCCTACCTGCTTAAACAGATTCTCCTTATTCGAGGAAATATCGTGTAACTGGATGACTAACAAAGGCACCTCACTGCTTCTTCAGGGTTCACTGTGTGCTGATGCATGTGGCTTTAATTACCCAACATGTGCTTACGTTACTTAAGAAAAGACTGAAGCAATAGCAGCCCTGGTGACAGAACTTGATTTTTGGTTGGGAACAATTTTTCAGCCAAGAAGACAACCAGCAAAAATACCTTGTAACTACCTTTCCCATCTAAACAGATCTCAGAACTATGGAGATGACATCCTTAATTAGCACTTAACTCTTTCTCCTTAACCCACTGCCGGGTGATTTCTGTATTGTTGAATGAGCTGTCAACAATCTCTATTATTATTGCACATCCTTCATTCTCTGTTTTGCACAAAAAAGTCTACATTTTCTGAATATCCACTACAAGCCTGGCCTTCACCTGCCACATAGACAATGCTAACATTAAAATGGATAGAGAAGATTTTTTATCATAATGGAGTACTACTCAGCCATAAAGAAGGATAAATGTGAGGCATTTCTAGGTAAATGGATGCAGATGAGCTCATACTCTTAGGTGAAATAATTTGGACTCACATGTGCAAGTATTTTATTATCTCCCTGGTGTGAGAAACTAAAAGAGTAAATAAAGACCAAAATGTACAATAGCTATTGTGAAATAGGATGAAATTGTTCAAAAGGAAAGAGGAACTAGGGAGGGGGAAGAGGGAAAGAGGGAAGGAAAAAGGTAAAAAAATGATTTTACTTTTTTTTTTTTTTTTCCGGTACCGGGGATCGAACTCAGGACCTTGCGCTTGCCAGGCAAGCACTTATGCCACTGAGCTATACCCCCAGCCCCAAAAAATGATTTTAAAAGGATAACATGGACACAAAAGTTTGTAAATAGGGAAGGAGAGATGGGCTGAAGGGAGGAGAAAGGCTAGGGGAAAATAGAGAAATCAGAATATATCATGTACAGGTGAATATTTCCTATGATGAACACAATCATTGTGTATATCTAAAATGCACCAGTACAGTTAGTTACATATAAAAAATAAAACAATTGCTAGTAGTCAAATATATTTAGAGTACAGTGCTAGAAAGTCTATATATATATATATATATATATATATATATATATGTATATTTATGTTTCAAAAAGTGTGAGGGACATTATAAATTCTAACTAGCAACATTTCCTCATTTTGAACAAAAAAATTATCTAATAAGTAAATGATAAAAAAGAACTTCCTTAAAGAAATAATCTTGCACCACCCCATCTCCAAAATTAGAAATAATAACATAAACTAACTTTAATAACTAAAGTAATAATTTTAATAATGTGATAAATAATTTTAATTATAAGCATAATTGTTAGAAGAGTTGCAAGCCAAGAAACAACAATATGGAGTGTGGAAGTTTGCTTTGGGGAGAATCAATCAAATTATTTTTCTAAGCCTTAGATGGAAGCTTTGTTCTACTTCTTTTCTCCTTCTTTCTTTTTTGGAAAGAACAGCTAAGCACAACTAGGTTAGGAAGGTTAAAAAGAAATCTTTTTAGTTACTTCACAAAAAGGATTTGTTGACAGTGAATTTTCTGATATCAAGAAAAGCTGTATAATAGTGCAATTTTTTGAAATATATGGTATTTATGCTTTTTATCTCAGAACAAAATTCAGGCAAGGGAAAGTCTCCATTGCTTGTCCTTTACACACTGTTTTGACTCATCCGCTTTTAAATAGTCATTTTCTTAGTGTGAAGACATCTAAGCATGTATTATGTATTATGTTAGTGTGAATCTATGTTAATTTAGGGTAACTCTTGATAGGAATTATTCATCAAAAAGATAATTCAAAAGAAAAGATTTCATCAATATTTATTGCAAACTCTATTATTATCCCATTCTTTTCATTTAACAAGTTAAATTTCTAAAAAGAATTGAGGAAAGAAATGAACTTTTAAAAGAATGACCAAATTCTCAACCTGGAAGATTCCAGATCATGTAATTCTTTGTGACTGTGCCCTTGCAGATGTGAACATCTAGATATGTTTTTCAATAAAAAGTGTAATTAGGAAACATCACAAAATCATTATGTATTTGAGCTGACTGGAAGCAACTCTTTGTTCATTTTCTCTCTTGCAGTCTTGGATATTAACCTTCAGAATATTTCCCAGAAGACTAAAGTCATTACTTTTATAGAAAAGGCCAATTCAGCCAGCCGTATGGCTCGGTTCTATATTTATCAGCAGTTATGCAGGCTCTGGGTGGAGCTGGGATATTTAAAGGTGAATCAAGCACTGTCGAATCTGATTAAGTGTACATGGACCACCCAGCATGCTGCTTTTTCAAGCAGTGGAACCAAAACTCACATATCTCATCCATCCCACACCGTGTCTTACAAAAAGCAAGGACAGCAATGTCAGCAGAAGCGAAGAGCATGCGAAACTTCAGTGGGATAAGAGCCCATGACATATAAGCAAATGCTAAACTGTGTAAAAAGGCAGAGAGGTTTGGACTGAGAACTCCCTGGGTGGACAGAGGAGGAGGCCTCTAGGCAAAGTCAGATTGTGGCCATCCAATAGTAGGCATTTAGACTGTTGGGTAGAACAATGACATCAACTTCAGATTTTTAAAATATACTTGAAAATACTACAAAAAAGACCCCAGACAATAAGCTAATGATAATCACAGCAAATGATTCCTACAGTATTAAACTGCCTCACATTTACATGGCAGTCACATCTGTACTCATCCTAATAAAAACACAGAAAGCATTTATCCTTGTCTCCAGGAAATAGATCCAGTAACCCCGTGATGATCTGGGTTTTTGAGTCTTAGATTCCTCCCATGTTCTAGAAAGCACATGACCCACACCTGCTGCAGCCTCTGACTACCCAGACGGCCTGGGAAGTATGCACTTGCAAGTGCACTTAAGCCCAGACATCAGTCTCCCCACCATGGACAGGCAATGTGCTGCGGTGAGCCTGCCCAGATGTCCTGGCTTCTGATACTCCGGCAGCTCTCACCACTGTCCCATAGACCCCAGTGTGCAGGTCCCCAGCCAGTGGGAACCACTGCACAAGTGGCAACTTCCAGAGGCTCCAGACCACAGCCCTCTCAACAGAGCGTACAGTAGGAAAGGTGGGGAGGCCAAGTGACTTTGCCTTGTTTCCTTGGGGTGACTATAGATCTACACAGGACTCTGAGTTTAACGAAGACTGAGGGCTATGGAAAGGGACTTAGAACATTACAGTGAAGAGGAAAGTGTACAGCATGGGCTTCACATAGTTGCTCTCTTACTTTGGTTTAAAAGCCCAAATAGAGGTAAAACTGTGTGTCTAGGAGATGCTTGTACCAGGCTTTTCCTCAGGCTTTCCTCGTTGCTGTTGTGTCGGCCTCCAGTAGAGAACATCGCCCATCTCAGACCACATGAGCTGTACAACTGCCAGAAGAACCACGGACACATCAGTTCAGGCAGGCTTTTCTCACACACTCAGGTCACTGATGTCACCAAAGGATCTAAGACACACATAGAGATTGGAGTCATCCTGCCACAGGCAAGGAATGCCCAGACCACCCAAAGCTGACATCTTGATTTCAGACTTCTGGCCTCCAGAATTGCAAGAGAACAATGATCTACTGTTGAAGGCACCAGTTTTGTGGAAATTGTAGGTTATTTAAATGTCTTAAAACTGTATAATATAGTATGAGACAAATTAACACCTAGAGAGGCATAAACATTCAAAGAAGGGGCTGGGACAGGCTGAAGATTTAGGGGGACAATGGGAGACAGACTGTGTAGAGACAAATCTCATCATGTACAAGTGTTTCATGAGCATGAAGAATCATTCTTCATAGACACTGAACTGAACTCAACTGACCTGATTCAAAGATCCCCCAGACAGCCAGAAGGCCAATTCTCAAAGATGGCGCTCTCTATCTCAGTATTAAGGGTGGAAACCTCTTCCTAAAAGCTGGGTGGTCCTCACACTTCCCCCCGAGAATGGAAATGTGACCTGATGGTTTTACACAAAGCACTCTATCCACTCTGCCTCCACCAGACCACTCACCATGCGCTTGTGGTGTCTGAGGACTGTCAAGTAGTTTAAAACCTTTCTAATATAACTCTTCACAAGAACCCTCTGAGGCAGCAGTGCTTCTCACTCTTCTTCAGGTAAGAAGGCTGAACATGGGAAGTGACTTGCTCCAAGACACACTTTGCTTAGAAACAGCAAGATCTGTGTCCGGACACCATCTCACAGTATAAGATTTTATTTAGGTACTTGCCACTTTTATGCTACTTTATATTTATGTATGTATGTATGTGTGTGTGTGTGTGTGTGTGTATATGTATGTATGTATATACACCTTTAATCTTATGTTCTGTTTTTTTCTAACATATGGAAAGATTATTTTTGTATATTGGCCATCAAAACTGTCAAACATAATTTTAGTTCTAATCATTTGGATATAGATCCTGTTATATTTTCTATATGTTTGTATCATAGGACAAATTTTCCCTTTGAAAATTTCCTACTTTTCCTCACTGCACAGGCCAAGACCTCTAATATAAAATATATATCAATGTATGTGAGTATCTATACATATATAGGTGTGTGTGCTTTTAAAAATAGTTGTTTATAGTTGAAAGTATATGTACAAAATGAAAATCTTGCAAACTATACTTGCACATAAATACATACTTTTTCAACTTTGGGGAGAATGTGAGAGTGTTTATAAAACTGATGTCATTTCTTCCTCAAATATTTAACAGAATTTACTGGCAATGCCATTGGAGCCTGAAACTTGCTCTGCGAGTTTTGATAATTTCTCTTTTATGAATGTATCTATTTTGTCCAATTTTAAATCTAATAAGCCTGTTCACAATGTCCTCCTGTGATCTTTCCTTACATATTTATCAATCTGTAGAGAATTGCCCTTTTTTTCCATACTAGGCTTTGAGTGGTCTTTGCCTTTTCTCTTTTCTTCTCAGGGTTTCCTCACCTTCCTCTCTAGTTTGGCCATGAATCGATCAATTTCATTCTTCCTCTTCAGGCAGCAACTTTGCCTCTGTTGACCATGACCCTCGTGTGTGTTTGTGCTTCACTGATTTCCTGCTCTTGTCCCTCCTGGCCCCTTCCTCCCGACTCTTTGGGTCACTGTGTCAGGTCTTTGTGTGGCTTGGGGAGATGGGCATTCAGTTGGGAGGGTCCATCCACTTTTCTTTTCCTGAAAGTGCAGGGAGAAGCCCATCAAACTAAGCATGTGGGTGAAATGATTTCACATTTTTTAAAAAGTGTTTTTCTGACTCAGATCAAAAGATTTAAATTTACAATAAATTAAACAAATACTGCAAAACACACAGAGTGGCAACTTACCATTGCAATTACAGAATTTTCGAGATGATAAATACAAAGGAAAACATTGGAAGAAGAAAATATTTTATAGGGATCAGCCCTATAGAGAAAGATACTAAAGGGACCATGGTAGCATCAGCTCCTCATGTGTTGGACCAGGTACAAAGATGAGACTTCAGCACATCAGACCTGCTTAGGACCTTAGACACGAAG
Organism: Dinomys branickii; assembly: GCA_004027595.1. Classification (NCBI taxonomy): domain Eukaryota; kingdom Metazoa; phylum Chordata; class Mammalia; order Rodentia; family Dinomyidae; genus Dinomys; species Dinomys branickii. The sequence continues at coordinate 107,586 of PVLD010003108.1, forward strand.
ACATCCACAGACATCCCTCTGACCTGGGATGCTGGTTTCATTACCTAATTTACTACCACAGACCTCCTCATGAAATCCAGGTCATTTCACTGATGGATATTACATGTTGACAGAAAGATATAACTACCTAAATATGTCAAACAATTGACTAGTTAATAAGTTAATATAGGTGATGTATCACTTTTTTATCATAATAAACCACCCCCAGGCCCAGGGATGTAGCTCAGAGGCATAAGTGCTTGCCTGGCAAGCTTCAGGTCATGAGTTCAATTCCTGCTACCAAAAAAGTAAATAAATAAATAAACATTTTAAAAAATACCCCCAAACTTAATAGTTTGAAGCAATAACTACTTACTCACAGGCTTACAATGGCACTTAGCTTGGCAGTAACATGCCAGGATGTGGCTCCCTGATGTTTTTCTTGTCCCATTTGGTTGTTTAGTTGTACAGGACAGCATGGCTGTGGCTCCTCTCCACATGGTTTTTATCCCCCAGCAGGACAGCCTGGGCACCTGAGAGGGAGGCTCTCACGAAATATCATTCCAGACTGATTTTATATGCCAAAGCAATCACCAGCCAGTCCAGATCTGAGACTGAAGATATAGACTCCCCTGTGTGAGAGAGGCCCTTTTGGCCCTTACAGGGAGAGCCTCCTGCGTGGCTCTGTCTCAGGATTGCTCACATACACCGAAGCCACGATGACAAACATGTCTGTGTACCACACAGTAAAAGGGCTAAGGACAGTGCTCAAGGAGAGCAGACGAGGGGGCAGACGTGTGAGTTAGCTCAACCTCATTATTCCTCAGTGCATAAGTGTCTCAGAGCATCACACTTTGCCCCACAAATATATACCCACTTCTCCTTTGTTAATTAAAATGAAAATACATTTTCCTTAAAGGGGATTTGGGTATACGGAGGGCAGGGAGAGACAGGGAAGTAAAATTGATTAAAATGTGATTTGTATGTGGACCAGTCTCCAAGATGAAGGTAATTACTATATATCGCAAGCATCTACAATTACAAAAAGAAACTAATACAGAAATAAAAGCTTTATAAAACAATGCAATGTGAAAATACTGTATGCTGAAAAATGCATCAGAAATAGGCACTTGCCACAAATACAGAAAATAATACAACTGAAAGTTAAAAATGATTGCATTGCAGAGAAAGGATTATGAAAGATGTTTCTGTCACTTTTTAGATTTTGCATGTAAAAATCCTATTATGTGAACATTTATGGATGTATGTGTGTATCACATATGCAGAGAGCGAGGGCGCATTTCAGCCTGCACTTTCTCTAAGACAATGTAGACATGCTTTGGGGCAGAGTAAGGGTGAGGTGTGTCCATTTTTAAATGCACAGAGCTGCTTTACTATTTACAAAAGCAGACGTTTGCTCCCTATAGGAAGGGAAAGATGTTCACTCTGCACAGCCGCTCTCACACAGGTCTTGCCACAAGACCTTTTCTAAAGTTATCAGCATCATTAAACATGCACAAATAATTAAAATGTAAAGACAAAAACGGAACAGCAAGAATTCGATGCAAATGGCAACTGATGCCGCTCCAGTGGACTTAATCTTCTAAAGATATGTGTGCTTGAATTCCTTCTCAGGGAACGCAGAGCTACAAAGGAGACCCCAAAATACCTCAGAACAGTGTAATGGGCCAGTGTCAGAGCGGAGAGCAGGATTTAATACCTGGAGACATGAGAAAGAATAGTGTGGAGCATGCCGGTTCAAGCTGCAAAAGCCTCCATCACAGAGACGCATGAAAAGGGAGAAAGAAGGTCAGTTTGCTAAAGAGAGGCCCCTGCTCTATACTGAGGAAAGTGTTCAAAATAAATGTATTACAAAAAAGTCAACAACGTATCAAGAATTAGTTACTAACTAATGCAAGAAGAGTTGTGTCTCTATGACAGACACGGCCAAAAGAAGCAGAGATCCTTCTGTGGCTTCTCTGGGAAGAACATGAGTCCCACCTTAAGGGCTCCAACCATGGCCTAATCACCTGGCCAAGGCCTTGCCTCCTAATACTACCACCCTGAGGATTTGGATTTCAGCATGTGAAGTGGGAGGAATCAGACAGTCCATCAATAGCCGAATGTGTTTTGGAGACACAAGCATAATGTGGGATGTGAAGACAATTAGCCAACATCTCTGGCCAAAGCAGGCAGGAGGTAACTTTTACTGAAATGAAGAATAACCACTTCTTGAAATATATCCAAATATTTCTTCGATCTGTTGGGATTGAGATGTACAGTAGACACCCCAGTTGAGACCGTAAGGACCTGTAAGCCCAAAATTCAGACCATAGAATGGAGCTAGAAAGAAAAGTGTCACAACCACCTGTTATGGTTGATACATTGTGTCAACTTGAGCAGTCTAGAGGTTTGGCTGAGTGACTCAGCAGGAAGCCAGGGTGCTTACTTTGTACACATCCTGAGCCTGTGGAAGAGGAGGGCATGGAGATTATGTGAGAGCTACAGGCCCCCTGGGTGGGGGTAGCCTGTTTACAATGTAAGGGAAGGAAAGAGGCTGCTTGCCGCCATTCCTCCCTTTTGCTGGTTGTTTTTGCTGTGCTCTGCTGCCATGAACATTTGCCCTCTGCCATGTGCCACTCTGCCTGAACCAGCCAAGTATGGACTGAAACCTCCACAAACTGTACGCTAAATAAACCTTTCCTTCTTTTATTTTGGGCATTGGGTATTTGGTCTCAGCAACGAGGGAAAAGTAACCAAGATACCACCATTACAGGAAAAGAACAGAACGAGCCCATCTAAAATGCAGGTATAGGACATACCAGGCAGATTTTGAATATCTTGGAGATATATTTTGGTCTTAGAGGGAAAAATATTGTGATAAACCTGCCACTTCTTTTCAAATTTATGAATTCAATATCACCCCAGTCAAAATCCCAAAGGAATTTCAGTGGAACTTGAGCCACTAGTTGTGCAAATTGTACAGACTAATATTAAGGTGTTTTGGCCACAGAGATCCCATGACCTACAGTAGCTCAGTGATTCATCTGGAAGCCCAGTGGTGGAACTACTTTATACTGGCATTCTGCCTTTTCAGTCTGTGTTATTTTTTCCTGTAGATTATTTTCATCCTCATGCTGGTTTCTCAGAGTACAAAACTGATGTTGATGCCCTAACCTCCTTGCAGAATGGTTGCGCAGAGGAGAAAGGAAGCCCAGTGGAAGTGTCTCTCTCCCACAGATGGCAGGTATCTGCCCTTGGGGCTGCCCCCAGGACACCTGCTCCCACCCATGTTTGACCAGAACAGGTGGCAATCTTAAGCCTAAGCAATCTCTAGCACTGATCCAAGGTCACAGTGGACCTCAGGTGTGAGCGCCAAGAACAGTCAGATCCCAGGGAGCATGTATCAGGCTGTCCTGAAGGACGGAGGTGTGTGATACAGGGGAATTTGGCTTATGTAAGGGGGAAAGGAGAGAGACTGGATGCCAAGTTGAGAATAGGGAATGACATTAGAGTATCAGAGAAAACATGCATGAAAGAAGCTTTTAAAAAAGACAACAAGTGAAGGAAATATGTCCTCCTAAATAACAAAACAACCTGCAAAACCATAATGATAACAATGTCTGCTATTGGGCAGGAATGGGTGGATATGCCAGTGAAAGAGAACACAGTGCAGAACTAACCCACATCTATGTGACAATTTAGGGTGTGATGAAGGTGGTGTTGGAAACCACTAGACATCAAATGGATTGCTTAATAAAAGTACCGCATGGTCCACTAGCCAGTTGGGAAAAGATAAAGTTAGAGCTTAACTTCATAATAGGCACAAAACAAACTCCAAGTACAAATAAAGAGCTTCAATAAAATGTGTGTCCCTTCAAACAGAAATGAGAAAATATTTCTCCAATCTGTGGTGAGGGAAAGTATTTCTCAGCAAGTCAAAGTCCAGCACCCAAAAAAGAAAAGGCTAGCAGACTTTCAGCTATGATAGTTGAAAACATGTGGATGGTCAAAAATAACATTCTAAATTAAAAAATGAAAAAACAAAACAAAAAAAGACCTTGGTGAAAACATCCACACACTTTCAGGAGAGGTAATTATTTAAGGTCTAACGTGGAAAGAACGCCTATGTACTCAGGCTATGAGGACCTCTGGGTCGTGGCTGGATCTTCAAGGAAGGATCTGAAGCTCACCCTTAGCTGCCAGGGACCCCAGAAACCACTGAGCATGACCACCAATTAGAGAATGGTGTGGCCACTTCTAGGCCTCAAAGGGTTCTCCTCTGTGGCTTCCAGAGCTTTCCAGGTCAAATTAGGCTGAACAACCTCTGACCATTGGTCTTGGTGGATTCATTCCCTCTGCTACCTGTTTCCCATCTCCGTGCCTCACAGCCTGTCCTCTCCAAACCATGCATGGAGTCTCCAGCCATGTGGTGTCCACCCAGCAACCCCTCGGCCCCTCTGCTCCTTCCTCGTCCTGCCTCCTGCAGGTAAAGTCCCTCTGAGGGGAAGTTCTTGGCCTTCCAGACAACATGGGCAGGCCCTGCCGTTTCCATAGCACCCTGAGCCTCACAGCAGGATTCTGATGCACAGTGTGAGCTGGAGAACACAGAAAACCGTGCTCTGTGCTTGCAACTCAAACCAAGCAGAAGAGAGGACGGGAGGAGGAGAGGTCTCCCAACCTTGTCAAAAACAGAGGGATATTTTTAAAAGATACTGTATACATTTAACTCCAACACCTCAAAATTTATTCAGAAATAAGTCACTGCTTTCAAATAAGCTTCACTATTGCTTATCTATCTCAGTAAAGACTACACTGGCATTGCAATGCAGACCAACCTTTTACCAGGCTTGGCTTAAAGGTTCACTGTGTCTACTTAGAAAGGAAATCCACCGTTACACTTGCAAGAAAAAACTCAAAAATTATTTTTTCCAACTCTCATTGCAGGGGTAAAAGCTGAGATTTGGTAGAATTTAAATGCAATTTAAATTTAATTTAGCCTTGGAGCTCAAGCCTGCCTTCCTGGGAGAGAAAGCCAGGGCCATTTCTGGAATTTGGAAACGAGGCACCTGCAAAGAAATGGCTGAGATCCATCTGATGCCTGCTGCCAGGCACAGGGGACAGAGCCCATTCAAAAGATGGCCATTCTGTTTGGGGGCCTGAGTGTCACTGAAGGACGAATGCATAAATACAATGTGAAGAAGTACAGTGTGGTTACCACAGCCTGTTCAAAGAGTATGAAGCACCAGGTAGATGAGGGGAAGAAGGAAGTTTTCTTTGAGACTTATTGCGTGGCGTGGCAAACACAGAAAATAGCATACTGCGTTTCCAATTGCTAAGAAAATAAACTTCCAATGCTCTCACCTCCAAAAAAAAAAAAAAATTGAGGTGATGGCTATATTAACTAGCTTGATTTAATTATTTCACATTGCATTTATCAGTCATAGAATTACTTTGTATGCCACACATACATACAACTACAATGTGTCAACTTGCAATTCATACTTTTAAGTCTTTTGAAAAGAATTAAAATTTTGAAAAATCGTAGGTCAGTGGCAGATTTGATGGTATGAGGAGTTTTCGCTAATTTCTAGAACACTAATAATAATTGTGTTTAGATTAAAAAGGAAGAATGCATGTTTTGGAAATACATAATCACATATACAAGGGAAATGAAAAAATCAAAATGTCACACAAGAAGACAAAGAACATTGGGACAAACCTTGAGGACATTGTTCTACGTGAAATAAGCCAGTCACAGAAGATAAATGCTGCATGATTCCACTCATATAAAGGATCTAAAGTAGTCAAGCTCCTGAATCAGGGGCTAGATGGCTGTTACCAGGGGCCAGTCAGGGGAATGAAGGAAGCTGCTAACCAAATAGGCACAAAGCTTCAATCATGCACGGTGAAGAAGCACTAGAGACTTCTCAAGCAGAACTGCACCAGTAGTTGACAATATTGTGCTGGATACTCAATCCCTTAAGAGGGGAGATGTCATATTAAGTGTTCCTACCACAATAAAACATGATTTTAAAACAAGTCAAAGTCTTTCTGTAGTAACTGATCTTTTCTGTATCACTAACTTGGGAATAGCTTCCAGTGCAGATCTCTGTGCACAGTTCAGCTACACAGTACAGCCTCGCCATAGACGCTCTCTCCCACTTTCTTCATCTCTCTCATGGGCTTGCACTTGGAGCATTTCTGGGCCCCGCACTACCTACCTCATTCCCCACCCTGTGTACCCAGAGTGCTGATCGGAGTAAAACATATCCATCATGCAAACTGGCGGAATATAGGAGCGGATGGATAAACACATAGCACGTGCTGCCTTCCCCCGAGGAGTCTCGGTTATCATGCTGCAATGATTTGTTTTGTATCCCATTACTTCCTACAGAAAGTAAATCCTTACCTAAGTTTCTGCAAAATAAGATTCCTCCTACTGCAGACATGTAGACATTTCAGTGCTTATAATGGTATTAAATAACCTTTCCAGAGGAGACAGCCTAGTGCTTACTGTTGTGGGTATTGATAACAGCTGTCTCTTGCCTCATTATAAATCAAGGTTGTGCCAAGTTCTTAACAGAGATGGCCCAAGTTGCTCCATACAGTCACTCTATGAGGTAGACACCCTCTGTCCATTTTGTAGAAGAGCTAACCAAGCCTGATTGTTGTTAGGTGACACCTTTATTAAGGAAATAATGAGCTGCACAACATGTGTCTGCAGGAAGCTTGTGATTTGAGCTCAGAAAGTCCAGTAAAGGACTTCTGTGACCTCAAGGGTTTTACGTGACATCGGACAGCGAACACACACATGGCAACTAAGTGTGAAATTGGATATGCTAATTAATTTGATCACAGTGATCATTTCACAATGTGTAAATGCATCACCAAATCATCACATTGCACACCATGAATATGTAAATTTTTATTTGTCAATTATACCACATTCAAACTGGAAGAATATAAATATTAGATCAAGTCAAAATATAGTTTAAATATATGTAGAGTAGCTTTTAGACTTACAAAGTAATAACTTAAGAAAATTTCGAGCCCACATAGAAAAACTATGTGGTGGTGAGAATTTTGATATCCACTTTATAGAAAGCAAAGCCTCCCTGGGCCAGATTTGATAAGGGATCATCTTTAAAATCTGAGCTCTGAGCAATTGTAGCTGCAAGTAGTCTGGCAGGTCCTCAGAGGTATCCATTTGGTCCAGGAGATGCATGGCCTCCCCTTGAGATGCCACAGTTGCCCTCTGCTTCCTCCCCTGCATCTCAGCTTTCAAGAAAACCATGGGTCATGGTGTCCAGCTTGGTGTGTCCACCAAGAGCCAGGATGCCCAGAACAGAAATGCAAAGGTTTATCTTCCTGTGGAGAAAACTCACAGACGGAAAGTGGAAGAGGAGTGTGGGACATGAGAAAGGCCTCCTCTTTCTCTTCCCTCTCTTCGTCGGCACTTACTTTGTACACCTGTGGGAGAAGTCCTGGTGCTGGGTGAGCGTTTTGCCAGTTGTGCTATGTCCTGAACAGCTGGGTGTGGGACAAAGGACACAGAGTCTCACAGCCCTGCCTGTTTTCCCATCCTCTCACCTCTCCTAATTCCTCTCCTTACTTCCCTGTTTTATAGCTCCAACATAAATAGTAACGTTTAATCTTCCTTTCAGGTTCTGTCCTCTAGAAGAACTTGATCCAATCACCCTGTGCACCACACGAGCATAGAACACTGTGACCTGAGGCACCAGGAAAATGTTCAGTAGGACCAGCCAGATATCGAACAACAAATTCTGTAGGATTTACCTTCATCAGTTTGAGTTTAGATTAAAAAAGAAACTTATGAGTCAGAGGAATTGGATGTAGATATTAAGGCAATATTGTATATTATTTCTGAACTGCTGCATAAAATCACAACTATTAAGTATTAGTATAAGTAGAAACTAAAATAAATAAAATAAAATACAACAAAATAAAACCCTATTTCTTAAAGACTTTGGTGATCAGGCTGGGCACATAATTAGAACTTTCTAGAGAAAGCTATACACTGAGGGGATTTCCTTTCCTGTGAGTTGCACATCACAACTGAAACTACTAAGAAGCATAAAACCTAGCAAGAAAAATAATTCCCACACTTAAACTCAGTGTGTTGAGCCTGTCAGCACTAGCCTGGCATAGTCAATCAACTGACTTTGTTTTCTAAACCATTAGACATTTAGTGGTTGGTTGGAAAATGTCCATAAGGAAATGTAACCTTCCCTACCTAAAGTATGAGGTGACTGTTTTAGGCACCCAAGTTTGATGTTACAGCTCTCCCAGCACCCCTTTTAAAGTAGAGGAAAGCTGTTTTGTGTGGGTCAAGATTATTTTCAAGAGACTGTACTGGTAATGTGTTGCAGCCTCAACACAGAACTAATTCTATCTGCTCAGGATAAGGAACTGGGACTGAGAGCAAATAGAATCAGGAGGCAGAGAATTGAGCTTCCCCCTCACACTGAGAAGAGAGTCTCAATCACCCCTTTGCAGCTTTTTAATTTCTATTGTTTATTTATTGCTCCATATTACATTCTGAAGGAAATAAAATCAAACCAAACACCCTGAGCTGAAGAAAAGAAACAAAAACAGAGAAATAAAAAAATAATAGCCATGCAGTGATGCATAGTTTCAGCGATTGGTTCATTAAAAACCTGTATAGGCTGGGCCTGTGCCCTACCACAGAAACAGTACAAAAGCTCAGGCACGCTGCTGAAGTGCAGATGGCTTCCGGGAACCTGCTGTGTCCCTCTGTTCTAAATCCAGACCACCCTAGGGATATTCTAAAATCAAGTTTACAGTATTTAACTTGAAAAGACCTATTGCAAAACTTCATCAAAAGTAAGCAACATCACTCAAGGCTGACTTTTGAAAAGATGGGAACTTTTCAGGGATCTTCCAGTCAGAGACCTGGACCTTTGCCATTGCATTGTTTTATAGTAATCAAGATGTTCCCAGAGGGCCAGGAATATAGCTCAGCGGCACAAGTGCCTGCCTGGTAAGTGCAAGGTCCTGAGTTCAATTCCAGGTATCAAAAAAAAAAAAAAATGTTCCCAGAGTAAGTTGTGGTCTTGTTGCGTACAAGATTTCCTAATTCTTCTTCCTTTGCATATCCCATTTCTACTTTCCCCACTGAATAAAAATGCAACCATTTTAGGAATCTTCACCCTCTGTGCATAAAACATAAGTGAATTAAAATTCTTAATAAGAGTTAAACTTGGATCTCTCTTGCAATATGTGATTCACTGACACCATAATCCTCTAAAAAGCTAATCTGGGTGGGTCAAAGAAGGGAAGAAAAGCAAGGTGGAAAGGGGAGGAAAAGATTGGGAAAAAAAGCTAAAATAGACAATTGAATAAAATGTAAACTGACAAATTTTAAACAAATTGTTTTTATAACTGCCTTGCAGTGGAAATTTTTTTTAAAAGTATAGCCATTTTGAAGGAGAGGCCATGATTGCAAGACTCTTCCCTAAAAGCAGCGAAAGCCTGAACAGCAGTTTCCCTAGGGTGGTGGGAGAAATGCTGTCCTGCCAAGAGGGCATCTGAGGCTGCCAAGGAGGACCCGTGGGCCAGGACTGAGACCTTCTGTCAACAGCACCTGTTGCAGGGACCATCTAAAAGGGGCTCCTTTAGGTCAGGTCAAGGTGACTACAGCCCCAGCCAAATTTTGACTATAACTGCATGAAATATCCTGAGCTAGAACAGTAGCCTTGAAGTTCAAATCTACAAGAGGGCATGTAACAACTCACCTACCCCACCTACTGCTGCTGAGAATGGGTGGCGCTAAAGCACTGGTCCCGCGAAAGGGAATGAAGAGGATTTCCAGCCCCTAGAGGCAGCCTCCAAAGCCCTGCACTCATGTGGAAAGAGTGCAGTTGGACCTTTATCTCATACTGCATATAAAAACCCACTCAAAATGCATTAAAGTCTTGGAGCAGAAACATGATCAGAAGAAAACCAGGAGGAAAGATGCCATGACATTGGCTCCTAAGCCCTGATTTCAGGGGTGATATGAAGCCAAATCACAGGCAACAAAAGCAGAAATAAACAACAGGATGACATCACACTACACAGCTTCTGACGGACAAAGGGAACAACAAAGTGAAAGGATAACTTGCAGAATGAGGGGAGATGTTTCAAGCCACAACTAATAAGGAATTCATGCCAACACATAAGCAACTAGAATAGCACAAAGGTAAGAAAAAGATGTTATTTTATAATGGGGAAAGACAAGAACAGATGTTTCTCACAAGGAGACCAAGGTCCACGGCTATTTCAAAAGTGCCCCAAATTACTAATCACCAAAGAAATTAAAATCAAATCATAGTGAAAGATCACTTCACACACGTTAAACTGGTTACCATCCAAAAGATAAAAGACAGTGAGTGTTGGTAGGGCTGGAGAGGCAGGGAAAGCCTTGCACAATGTCGGTGGAAATATAAACCTAAAACAGTCATTGTTCAAAACAGTATAAAGTCTTCCCCAAAAAAGTTAAAAATGCAAACTTCCCTATAATACAGCAATCCCACCACTGAGTATAGAAGGGCTAATCAAAAAATATTGCTTGTTTAAATTTTTAAACATACACTAGTGAGACAACATGTTGCTTACACGTGGAGGTCTTGTTTATTTCACTTATGAGTATTGGACTGTAGTTGTGACCATTTATCTGTAAAATCCTCGAGTTTATCTTTCTTTGCAGCTGAGTAATATTCCATTATATTCGTTCTCCTGAGAAACCACTTTGAAGATATCAATGCATCATACAGCAACCATTGATGATTTCCTACTACTTTATCTGTAACTCTGTATTGTTTGTATTGTTCTTATGCTATTTTGTAAATGGATGTCTGTCTGTTAATATGTTTTCCTTCTGTTATTCTTAAAATAAATTAAAAAGAACAACATAGCAGATGATGTCTTTCCAGTAACTCTTAAAATATTCTCCCTCCATTCACACTGTTCACCTCATCGTCCTTTCCACTTTCTATGGTGGTTCTGAAAGTCTTTCTCTGTAAGGGTCCTTACGATTTGTGATAAAAATACAGGGGACGCTGCTGCCCAGTGCCAGTGAGTGGGAAAAGGGGGCTTCTAAATACATGACAGTGTGTCCTCATCCACCGCTTACCAGGTCTGGCACCTGTGACTTCCGGCTCTTCCTCAAAGTCACAGCAACCGGGACAGGAAAAGGGCTTGAACTGATTCAGAGCACTGAAGCAGCCACAGCAGTGTAGCTAACACCACTCACAGTGAGCTCACCCAGAGCTGCTTCAGACAGCGGTGGGACTACCGAGAGAAGCATGTTCAAAGTGAGGGCGCTTTGAGGGGGGTCAGCGGCAATGTATCTTTTACTGTCATAAATTTTTCAAATTTGAGCATTCTTGTAGTTATGGATCACACCTCTTATGCCAAAAGGAATGAAATCTGTGTGTTGAAAGGACATATGCACTTCTGTGTTCATTTTATTCATAATAGACAGCAGACTGAGTCAATCTAAGTGTCCATCAAAAGATGAAACGGTGAGGAAAAGATGGTACCTATGCACAATGAAACACAGTCAGCCTGAGAAAAGGAAATCCTGCCACTTATGACAACTCACAGTCATTTTGTGAAGTGAAGGAAGCCCAGCACAGAAAACAAATAACTGCACAATTTTATTCTATGTGCTATCTGTAGAAGCTGAGCTCATAGAATCCAAGAGTACATGGATGGATAGCAAGGGCAGGGGGAGATGCAGGCATTTTTAGGGAGATGGTGATCAAATAATGCACAATTTCAGCTGGATAGGAGGAGAAATATTAAGAGATCAATTGTCTATATGGAGACTATGGTTAACAATATACTGTTATTCTTGAAAACTCTAAGTGTAGATTTTCAATGTTCTCATAAAAAGCATATAAAATAATGTATATGTTATTTAGCTTGACTTAATCATTCCACTATATATCAAACCAATATGGTATACATGCTAAATATATGTAACTCTTCTTGTCAATTTAAACAGTTCACAATGCTTTTGTGCTACAGTCTGTAGTATTTGTTTTCAGGAGATCTGTTGTGTCTTGTTATCTTAACAGATCACTAAAGTTATAAATGTTTACAATAGGATATTATGGGATTAAAAAATGACTATCTCAACCTGAAAAACAAGCTCTCAAATTTGCCTCCTAAGTTTTATATATGTTCATAAAAAAACTGTGAATATCATTTAGACTAATGTAGAAATAAAAGTTACATTGAAAATACACAAAGTATAACATTTAACCAAAAACATTTCTTATAAAGTAAAATTAATTTTACAGAATGAAAACGTACATGCTTGGTGATAAACTGACTCTCTTAATATTCTAAGAAAACTCTGCCAACATTTTTTACTTACCTACCAACTAGTATCATGTTTTCAGTAGTTTCAAAATAAGATTTATTCTTTTCAAGGCATTTTTACACATTCCCAATTTTATCACTGACAAAGATGAGAGTCAATATATACATATACATGTTATTTCTCTATCTTTATAAAGGAATACCGGTCTTCATCTTGGTACAGCACCGGTACCTACTGCATTGTGCAATCAAATAAAAGTTAAATTGAAAGAAAGTTCCTAGGTAAGTGAAAAATGTGCAAAAATGAAACATGTAAGACCTGTAGTCAAGAGACAAATGTGAACTATGTTTGATGTTAAAAATAATTTTTAAAGTATCATTATGGAAAAGTTACAAGAATAGCTTGGTATTTAATTTTAATTATTTTTAAGTGCATTATTTGTAGGGCGGAGAGAAAAAGGACTTGTGGCACAGTGACAGAGAAGTTCTTAAAATATAGCTATAAAACATTAACAAGTTTCAAAGTAATGAATAAACATGCCAAGGTATAAAAGAGAATTCAGATTGGTCCTGATCAACACAGATTTATCGGATAAGTGTAAGGAAATGAAATTCTGTATGAATAGGCCATAAAATATTCTAATAGGTAAAATACATAGACAATATATTTCTTACACAAAATGTGTATTTATTTTGCAAAAAAAATTAATACTAGTCACTCCTGGCTTCTACCATGAAGGATAGATTTATTTTTCTGTAACCAAGAAAACCATTTTTTATCTTTTATGATCTGAACTATATTTGTGATAGGTGAGGTCTGAAAGGAGAACAGAACACATTGCATGTACAATAACATATAATAAATGTGTGTATATCAGAATATATATATATATGTATACATATTTCTCCCAAGTGTATTATCATTTTTACTTTGTGTTAAATGATTGCCTTTATAATGTTCATAATAAAATTCTACTGAGAATATTTGAATTCAGTACTTATAAAATGTCAAATTCATGTTAAATCATGATTCCTTAGATGATAGTCATGGAAAACAGTGTGAAGAATTTCTAAAAATGTAAGGAAATTTAGTGATTTTGTGACAATTCAGGCAAACTGATTTATTAGGAAACAACAATCTGGTTTAACTTCCTGCCTAATTTAAAACCCTCTTACAGACCAAAGAGTGAGTGTTTTACATAGTTTAGAAATTCTCATCTATAACTAAAGGAGGTAAAACATGTACTTAACATACATCAGTGAGGCAAAACTGTTTAAGAAAGCATTATTGAATTTGCTTCAAAGCAGTTTCCACATTTTTTAGTACTTTAATAATATAATATGACCATCTATTTTCATTGATGCATAGAGGTAGTAACTTTGCCAAGACTAATGCTTGGTTTTTAAAAGAAGTTACTAAAATGGCCATGTATAAAACAGAAAAATTAAAGTAGACATATAAAGGTAACATTACTGAAGTGTTGTAATATTACCTTATTAACCAAAAATATGAGTTACTTTGCAGTACTTTAGAAACACCTGCTGAGTGATCACAGTGAAATGTGGAACATTGGTCTTTAAAAAATAGTTCTCCCTTAGGATAAAATGTGAAGCTCTATGATTTTCTCTTTTAGATGTTTGAGTTCATAGGTGTTAGAGTTTATCGGAGAAGAATATGACACTGATTGAAGCAGGTTGTTTTTAAACATATGCTCATTTCAGCAGCACATATGCTCATTTCAGCAGCACACTGAAACTACTACAGTGTAATTGATCAGATATGCATATTAAGACAAAACTATGTATGTCTTAAAAATTGGTCTAGAATACAATAGCATCGGTGTGCTGCCAAGAAAAACTACAAGTTGCAGAAATAAAAATTTGTAAATATCAAATGAAACAATGTGTAAGCTTTTAGACATGGTAAAAATGACAGGATATAATAGAAAGATAACTATAAAAAAATAATATATAACAAAATGTGGGCAGAATATGTACCTATGCCTGCACATATGTATGTATATATATGCCATGTATGTTTTTTTGTTCATAATTCCTGTTGACCCTCACCAAGGCTTCTCCACAGAAACCTTTTGAGCTTCTGCATATTTTTGGGCCATGCTTATTCAGGAGACAAGGTAAAGCTTGAAATCCCAGTGGCTAAATATGACCCATTTCCAAGCTTATCGCCAGTGTCCTAAATTACAGGAAATGTGATATGCAATAATATCTCATGAACTGCATGAAGAAAACCAATTTCTGACGGATGCATGAGCATATGAGACTGACAGTACCTGACTGTGATGCCTGCAGCTCCTGCTCTGTCAAATAAAGTCTGATCCCTTCACCATGGGTCCATCGGAAGAGGCTGGTGAGGTGGCCGTCACCCCTGTGTATATGCTCTGGTCAGCAGGTACTTCTGAAAGCGAGGTGATGGGGATGGATCCAGTGCCTGCAGTAGTACCACCGCCACTGCTACGTTTCACTCTCACCTGGATCTCTCCTACAGCCCAGCAGTTCCAACTTTTCTGATAAGATTATGGGCTAACTCTCACATTATTGCCTCAGTACTTTCTGAAGGCTCCTGTAATAGTAATGTTATAATCATGTTTGTTTCTGAAATTTAATTAGTATCAGGATACTCAGGGAAAAAACAAAAAAATAAAGTTTCATCAAAAACTGCAACATTCATCCAAGCCATGTTGGGCAATATCATTTCAATGGAATTATATTAGAAACTACTGGGCCAAGTATGAGGAATTTAATAAATGACTGAACACGTAATGAGGTGTGGAAATAGTTTTGGCTCCTCACAATATGGCTGTAGAAGTGATGGGGAAGTTAAATATTTGGAATTTTCTACTCTGAAGTGACCAGGACTCCTAATGGTTGTTGTAGAAAAATCCACTTCTCAGTCTTCTACCTATACTTGTCCTAACCATCACATTATTCTTGTACACTCTGTAAAATACATGAGTCACAATTCCAAGAAAGGTCATTCTACATACTGATACACAGAGTGAGGTGAGGGCCATTCATAAAGCCGTAGAAATGTGCCCTGACCAAGCTTATTGTTCACTGGAGTATGGAATAGGACAAATTCAAAATCGATGAGTGCCACACATCAGCATTTGGAATTTCAGAACCAATTTGGATTTGACCACTATCATTCCCATAGAAGTATTAGATCTCTTTCTAGACAGAAGACCACTTAAATGCCCGGAAATGGTATTATAACAGCAAATACACTGCCAGCACTTTTCTTTCTTTCATGAATGTCAATAA
Source organism: Dinomys branickii (assembly GCA_004027595.1). Lineage (NCBI taxonomy): Eukaryota > Metazoa > Chordata > Mammalia > Rodentia > Dinomyidae > Dinomys > Dinomys branickii. The sequence goes on from PVLD010003108.1 coordinate 123,204, forward strand.
CCTCCTTCAGTGTGAATTCCCTTCTCCTTTGCACCCATTGTTTTATTCATTATTTCAGTGAGAATATTTTATTCTTCAAATGTGTGTTTTTTCAGACAGGCCATCTCCTTTTTCTTATTTATTCATCTTGACTTTGAGCTGTTATTCCTTGAATATATGTGTGACTAATGTGTCGCACAGCACAATATGATCGTGGAAAATCCTCTGATATTCCTGCAACTTTGTTTTCTGTTTGCTTTCTTTGTCTGTCTTTTTCATGGTAAGCTCCTTTCTCACGTGTTCTGTGGTAAAGATTTCCTACCTGATTCTGGGGCCAACCTCTTCTTTGGGGTAATGATGCCGATCTTTGATTTTCTTGACTACCTGATCATCAGATTCGGGAGAGATGTGTTTTATTGTCTGAGCTTCATTCTGAGGTCTGAGGACTGTGGATTCTGTTTGGTCTTACCGTGCCCTAGGAATACGGCAGGAAATGACCAATAGAAGGGTGGACAATACGGCGACCAACGTAGTAGTGTAGCCAACATAGTGGTGTTTACTGTGTCACCTCTCATGTGAGTGCTTACTGTGTTAGGTGCCCCGTGCTAAGCAAGGACTGAAGCATAGCCATTCCAACAGTGACCTGCCTCTGAGCTTTAGATCTCAACCTTGTACTGTGAACAACAGAGTTCTTACTCCTCTGTGGTCCCCAGTACTGAGGGATCAACCCAGGGCCTTCATACTGAGCTACACCCCTAGCCTTTTTTCTTTTCTTTTCTTTTCTTTTCTTTTCTTTTCTTTTCTTTTCTTTTCTTTTCTTTTCTCTTCTTTTCTTTTCTTTTCTTTTCTTTTCTTGAGACAAGGTCTCTCCAAGTTGCTTATTTCCTCAAGTTGGGCTTAAAATTGTGATCCTCATGACTCAGCCTCCCAGAGTGCAAGGATGACAGGGTGTGTGCCACCAGCTGTGTGCACTTTGCTTTCTTAGCCCTCATCAATTTCTGCCCAGCAACCCTTTCCAACATCTCTCAGACAGGATGGGGGAAAGTTAAGGATACTCTGGGCTTGACTTTTCATAGCTGGTGGAGAGAGAAAATAATCTTATAACTTGTTAGATTGCCACCATGGTTTGGGGGTATGAGATGCCAAAACTGACTTGAGGTACACTTTACTCAGAATCACTTTTCCTTGTCTGGGCTCAAATTTGAAGTGTTTCTAGAATTATTTCCATTGCTCTGTTTGCTGTAGATACTTTGGGGTTGAGCTCTTGTTTCAATTCTCTATCTTAACTAGTAACTTTACAATAAACTTCCAGTATCTTGATCTAAATATCCCCCTCACTTTATCTTGCACATCTTTCTGTGGGTTTATATTCTTTTAAACAAATGATTCATTTCCGAGATGGTAGTCAGTAATACAGTTGCCTTGGCTGACCTACGCAAGTAGCTCTGTGTTTGCATATCTTTTGTTGTTAATATAAATACAGTAAGTGCTGAAATTGGAAAGAAAGTGTAAGTGATTTAAATTCAAAAGTTTGTTTTATACATGCTTTGAGAAAAGCATAATTGAGAGCAATTAGAAGGCCTGTACTTCCCTTTTTATGGCTCTCATGGAACAGGGGCCATGCTCTTCCCAACCAGGCTAGACCAGTTCAGTGGGTGAGAAGGTGGGACTTCCTGCTTCCCTGGCTATCAGGACAGGAAAGCATTCTTGATGCATGGACCCAGCCCTGCACTGCCCTCTTCAGCTCCCTAAATGCTGGAGATTGGAAGAGACAGGAGCCACACTGAGCAATTATCTCCTAGAATTCGTGTGTTCCTAAGGCTGGCATCTGGTGTCTGGTGGCTTTGTGTCATAGCTGGCCTTTAGCATCCAGGCACAAAAGCAACTTCTCAAGCCTGCCAGGCCCTTTCCTGCTTCTTCTTCTGTCTTAGTTTCCTGTCTCATTGCTGAGACAAAATACCCAACAACTGAAGTTAAAGGAGGAAAGGTTTATTTAGCTCACAGTTGTAGAGGTTTCAGTTCATAGTTGGCTGGCTCCAAGGCAGGGGGGCATCTCAGAGGAGAAACAGCACATGACATGGAAAAAGGCGGGCGGCAAAGCAGTGAAACAGCTAAGATGCAGCAATTGATGACAGCAGGCCTCTTTCTGTCCCTTATAGTCTATCCAGGCTACATATGCTTAGGTCAGGTAGTACTCACACCGAGGGTAGGCCTTCCCATTATCCATCAGCCACACCCAGAACTATGCCAAACCAATCAATGAGCTAACTTAGTAATCGCACATCGTTAATCCCACCATCACAAAGTCTAGATCCCGCCACTTCTGAAAAGCCCCACCTATGATCATATGAGTCTTTGGAGGGCATCTTGATAGAAACTATAACATCTTCCTCGCACTCCATCCCCAGGTCTCCCAACACCAGCTCTTGTCCCTCTCTCCCACCTACTCCCCATCCCTGCGGAGTCATCCCCTCAAGGTCTTCCGCATGGCCCCAGCATTATTTCTTTGGCAACATCTGTCAACATCTGCAGAGGATGCCTTGTTGACATGTGTCCACTCTCCTGGTGTCTAAGCTCTGTTGTGTAGTAGGTTTGGTCTAGCTTTCCCAGCACATTCCTAATATGAACCATTTTAAACTTGAAGTGAATTCCTGAAATGCGACCTGCTGTTCATGACTGGTCCCCAGCTTCAGATTCCTGTTAGGCATTCACGCTGCTTCCAGTATCTGAGCTCTGCCACCCAGTGCCACCCCTGTCCCAGGACTTTGATTTCCTGTCATCCTGCTTTGGTCTGCACACTGATCCGAGCTAGCAGCTGTTCCCCAGGTGCCTTACCTGAGGCCCTGGCCACACATATCCCTGAACTTGTGCCTGCCTCACAGTGACAGCTTTACATTCCCGGTTTGCCAGGTCATGTGGCACCCATCAAGGGAATCAGAAGAGGGTGGAAAGTGACGCACAGGTCACACCGGCCTGCTGCACTGAGTTTAGCTCATTTTGAAAGTCTTCTCTTTGAAAGTTTTTCCCATTCTGGAAAAACACGTCTAGCCCAAGTGTGACTCCCTGAAGGCTCAATGGCCAGACAGGAAAGTTCTGACCTGCTGCTTGGAGAGTCCTCTCTTCTTCATTCCCACTTCCCAGAACTGAAGGAATGAGTCAGCCACACTCCTCAAATATGATTCTGTATGTATATAGTGTAAAAAAGCCAAGCTTTATGAATTGATTTTTTCTAACCTGAGGCTTTTCTTTTCAGGAGGATTTGGCTGCTCTGTAGGATGTGCCTTTTGTGTCCAGCACAGGATAGGCTGTCTGCCACTCAGACTCAGTAACCAGAGGTGACAGGAGAGCTGTAGTGTCTTAGGAAAGACCAGCTGGCCAGTCCTGCTGGGGACAGTGAGCTGCGACTGAGGAGGATCTGAGGATCTGGGGCTGGGTTGCAGCTGAATGGGAATCCTGACAGATTTCTCCTTCATCCCACTCCTAAGAGCAGGGTAGTTTCCTCCAGCAGAATAGCATCACGCTAGCCACTCACAGCAGACTTTCCTTTGACTTCACGGGATTCCAACAGGGATAGGTTCACCTCCTTGCTGTTGCCCTGGGATCAGAAGAAATTAGTTCGTTTCCACGTGTTTAAATCTAGGCCCGCCTGTGTTCACTTGCCAGCAGGAAATAAACGAGAGGGAGGATTGGTTGGCCAATTAAGGATCTGGTGCAGAAAAAGTGGCAGGAGTCCTGGCTCTTTCTTCCCAGAGGGCCAGATCACCGCTGCTGTTCTACTTATGAGACTCGCCTCTGGAGGAAGGTGCTTTTCATACTTGTTATTATTGGGAGTAGCTAACTGCTGATATCGCTCATGTTCTAAGCATGAGCATGCAAGGGAGTTTCTTCTCCAAAGCTTTCATCCAAACAAAGACATCACCCTAGTCTGACAGCTTAGGAGCCACCTGATAATAGGAGGCTTTGCATGGCAGGTCCCTGACAAGCTGCAGGGAGCCCATATCATGTGCCTTGTCTTAGGCCAGGGCTCGGGTCACGATTAAGGCATCTGAAGAGTCCTCCCCGAGAGAGGCCACTAGCCACCAGGGGAAGGCTGCTGAAATGTAACTGAGGATGCAAACAAAAGTTTCTAGCCCGGTGCTGTTGAATGTGAACATTCTCTCACTTTATACTTACAATACTTTGTTCTGTCCCTATGAAGTCTCTCCAACTGTTACTACTTAGAATATTATTTTAGATACTCATACCCCATGCAGATTCTATATTTGTTATTAAGATTATCAGTTTTGTTTTTACGCACATTTGCAGTCATTTGGTCATATGTAAATCACTTTTCATCTACTGGTTACCTGAGAGATAATAATCTAAAAAAGTAAATTAAATCTAAAGGACTAAAGGAAGTTGGGTATTCATTTAAAAACACTTACCCAGGATTGTTTTCAACAGAAAGCCCCCCTTTATACAAGGTTTTGCATTCCACAGTTTCAGTTACCCAGAGCCAACTACAACCCAAAAGAATAGAAAATGTTGCACATCAACTATTAATAGGGATTTTGAATTGCATATAGTTCTAAATAACATGACAAAATCTTGATCTATCCCACTCTGTCTCACCTAGGATGCAAATCATCACTCTGTGCAGTGTTTCTGTACTATCTATACTACTCACCCAGTTAGTCACTTTGTTGCAGTCTCAGCTATCAGATCTACTATGGATAAGGTATTGAAGAACTTGTGTGTGAGCAGCTCTAATTTTACTTGACAGTAATAGTAACATTGGCAACTTGAATATGCCAGAAAGAAGCCATGGAGTGCTGCCTCTAAGTAAAACAGGTGAAAGCCCAATAAAATGTTGTGACCATTAAGTCTGATTGTGTCAACTTGATTGAGTTGGGAGCCCTCCAGGGGACTAGTGGAGCAAGCTTCTGATTGGGTCTACGTGAGTCATAGACGTGCAAGCTTGCATACTTCCTGAGCCTTTCTTTTCTGGCACAGTCCCCTGCTCTGCTTCCTGGCTGCCATGAATGAAACAGCTTTGCTTCTCCACACCACTGTGCCGTGATGTTTCCACCTTGGAGCCAGCTGACCATGGACTGAGTCCCTTTAAAATGTGAGCTAGATTAAACCTCTCTTCCTTTAACTTGTCAGTGTTGTATATTGTATCCAGCAACAGAAAAGTTGGCTGAAACAGCAACAGAAAAGTTGGCTGAAACAGCAACAGAAAAGTTGGCTGAAAGAGATATATTGAGAGAGAGAAAGATACCACATTTACAAACTTTTACTATAGTTTATTTTATTATTGGTCCATTTTTTATGAGTTATTGTTCATCTTTTACTATGTCTAATTTGTAAGTTAAACTTTGTTATAGATATATTTATATATAAGAAACAAAGTCCACACAGGATTTGGTACTTTCCAGTTTCAGTCTCTATCTGGGTTTCTTAGAATGTCTCCAGAGGATAGGTGGTTTACTGTCATTCCAATGGTAAGATTTTCATTAACTGGATGAAAAGCTGTCAGTTTTTAATTAAAAGTAACATTTGATAGGATTCAATACTATGAATATTAAATGTTTAAACTTTCTATGAATATTAAATGTTTAAAACTTTTTAAAATTATGAAATAATCATAGAGACAGAAAGTTGCAAAAAATAGCACACAGAGTTTCATGAATCATCACTTCTGTGTCCCCAAAAGTGAAAGAAAGGAACCAGAAAAACGATCCTCATATAGTCTGTTAACTACACTACATACAGTCCCACTAATTTTCCACCATTGCTTCTAGGAAGTTGTGTGTGTGCTTGTATATATATATCCATGTGTTTATGTATGCATGGTTATGCATATATATACAAGTATATATATGTTTATATCATGTGGGTACATGTATACATTTGTATCTGTGTGTATCTATATGTACATGTATATATGTTATATACATTTGTGTACATATGTGTGTGTTCTTATGTATGTGTGCTATGCTAATGTCAGAACGTATATGTGTTAATGTGCATGCATGCATTTATATACCTATGTATATATACCTATGCATCTATATATGTGTCAGTGTGTGCTTATGTATGTGTATATGTGTCCATGTGTGTTACACTATGGATATATTATGTGTTAGTCTATGTATGTGTGTACAAGTATGTGTTACAATGTATCTGTGTTTACATGTGAATCTGACTGTCTCTCCAGTTCTTTACAGTGTGGTCCCATGAGTGAACACCAAGGAAACCTGGGCACAGGACCATTCTGCCACATGAAAGTGCTCCTTCTGCTACCCCTGTAGAGTTTCACCCACCCCAGTCCAATCTCTGCCCCTTGGCAGCCACTAAATGTTCCACTCAGATTTAATTTTAACCATCTGGCCCCCACACCGTCTTGGACTTTGCTGATGAACAATCCCAGCCAGATTTTGTTTGGCATCAAGATGAATTAAACATTAAGGAAAAAATCAAAGTGGGACACAGTGACCTTCTAGCCAGTGGAGAAAGGTAATTCATTTACTTTGTTGCTCTTTTCTTGTTTTTTTTTCAGGGAATAAATTTTGGTTGATGTTTTCTGTAAGTTCAGAAGACAGGAGATATTCAAACACAACGTAAAGAGAAAAGATCAATTTATAGAAAAAACACAATAGCTTCATTTAAATTACAAATATCTATCCCCCAAAAATTTTTAGCAAAACTTCTCTTAAGAATGGTGAAAGAATTGTTCCAAAGAGATTTTGATGATGTCAAAATTCCCCTAGTTGTTAGCAATAACTTTAAGTCTTGAACTGACCCCTAAGTTCTTTCCACCCAAAGTTCCTTCACATCATTTTAAAATAATTATATGATGAATTCCCAAAGGACATTTTATCTATAGACAGAAGAACAAAGGTGACATCAAACATCTGGATATTTGCAATTAAGTGGATCTTTTCTAATGTGTTTTCACTCAAATATTTAGCAAGCTTACATCTATAAAATATTATTATTTCTAATTTTTGTAAAACAATGATATAACAATAGTATATATTACATACTATAATTTATGTTGGTATTATAAAACTGCAATATAATATTTAAATATAACTGTTATTAGATGTTACTATATATGCAAGTCACTTATATGTAGTATAAACACACATTTGGTTGCCACAATTAGTATTGATTACATATCATTATTTATTGTATTTATTTAATGTGCAGGTACATAAAATATACACATACGTCCTAGGCCACTCAGCAGCACATAATTCTGAGGACATTTGGCATTTTGCACTCAATCAGCTCAGGGATGTTTGTATCACCAGCTTTGCCAGGTGACACCTCAGTGGCCCTGCATAGTGAGAGCAGACCTTGCTTAGAACACCTGAGTATGCTAGACCAACATATATTCATTCTCAGTTTTGATCATCAGTTCCTTCAGGACCAAGTCTCATTGCTCTGTGAATCCAAATAGTGTCCCATCATGGTGTCTGTGAGGTAGGTAATGAATGGGCAAGTTGAATAAGTAATTCTTATTCAAAATATTTCCGTGGAAATGGAAAACAAAATCTAGTCTAAAGAAGGTTGTGGTCTTTCTTTGGTAAAGTCAGTGAGTCTCTTAGAACCATAGTAATGGGATAATGACCAAGTTTTATCTTTGGGACTTGCCACTCTCCTTTGTTCTACTGTAAGGCATTCTGCTGGTCTGTCTTGGTTTCTTTTCTCTTGTTGCTGAGACAAAATACCCAATACCCAAAATGATGGAAGGAAAGGTTTATTTAGTTTACAGTTTGTGGAGGTTTCAGTTCATACTTACCTGCTTCAGAGGCAGAGTGGCACATGCCAGAGGGCAAACTGTTCAGGGCAGCAAACAACCAGCAAATGCGTGGAATTGCAGGTAAGCAGCCTCTTTTCTCTCCTCTACCTTGTAAACAGCCTGCCCCCACCCAGGGGGCGTGTAGCTCTCACATAGTCTCCATGCCCTCCTCTTCCACAGGCTCAGGATGTATACAAAGTAAGCACCCTGGCTTCCTGCTGAATCACATAGTTAACCTTTTAAACCTCCCAAATTAACACAATAAACAACATCCCAGAAGGGTAAGGGCATGTCCTTTTTACCCCAAGATATACAATTGCTGAGTTGCTCAGCTAAACCTCCAAACTCCCCAAGTTGACACAATGTATCAACTGTAAAATGGTCCAAACACTAATGCCTGGTAAAAATATTTCATGTAATGACCATCAACCGAGGAATGGATAAAAAAGATGTGGTGTTTCTATACAATGGAGTACTACTCAGCTATAAAGAAGGATAAACTCAAAGCATTTCTAGGTAAATGGATGCAACTAGAGACCATACTCATAAGTAAAATAAATCACACCTATTTAAATATTGTATTGTCTCCCTTGTGTAAGAAACTGAAAAAGTAAATAAGATCCAAAATCTCCAACAGATACTGTGACAGGGAAAGAAACTGTCCAAAAGGAAAGAACAACTGGGATGAGGGAAAGGAGAAAAGAAAGAAGGGAAAAGAAAAAAAAAATATATATATACACACACACAAGATAGCTAAGATAGTTATACAACTAAATTTTTTTAGTTCATTTAAGGGAATGGTTTGTGCTTATATTGTTTGATCAATCTTTTATACCTATATCTGGTAATCTGAGCAACTACTTTGCAGCTAACAATATGCAATATATTAACCATTGTTAATTTCCTATTATCTTGTTTTTAAGTGCTTTATTGTTTTTATTGTTTTTTGTTCTCTTTAAAATGTCACACACATTTTCTTAAAAGAAAATAAACCTATTTTGCTCTATAACTCTCTTTTTTTTGTGTGTGTGGTACTGGGGATCGACCTCAGGACCCTGTGCCTGCTAGGCAGGCGCTTATTCCACTGAGCTATATCCCCAGCCCACTATAACTCTCTTGGCCCTGAGACAATGAGCTACACACCTCACTGAGGTTGAACACTTGACTCGCATGATAAAGTCCCCTTTCAATCTTTTCTGAACATTTTATTTTGAAAACATTCAAATATAAAGACAAGTTTAAAAAATGTATCAGAAACACCCATACAACCGTGACCTAAATCTACATTTTAAGCTAATTTTTGCTATATTTTTCTCATCCTATATTGATCCATTTATTCATCCATATATACATCTATTAATCAATCCACTCTAATTTGTATGCAGCATAAACTAACCCACTGTCATCAGTAGATGTCATGCCTATGTCTTCAACATGCATTCAATGATTCCTTAGACTTATTTTTATTAGGGCACCTTCCTTACTTTTAAAAATAATTTTACACTACGCTGAGTACTGCCAATAAAACGAAGCCAATATCACTGTTGTTAATGTAAGTTGCTTGGTGAGATAACTCATTATAATCTCAGAAAAACTTAACGGAGGTCACCCTGTGTGAGGATGTGTTCTTCTTCTCCTCAGGGGAGAAATTTGGAACATTCTTTCCCCCCCAGGACCTCCTGGGTGACTCAGCCTAAAGTAATGTCATCTTGCATCTGCCGAGGGCCCAGCTCCTCGCTCTATCTGAATGGGAAGAGGAGGAGTTTAAATGATCCCTGAAGTGAAATAAATCAGAGGTACATGTGCAGGCAACATATTGTATCACTGGTGTAAGAATCTGAAAATGGGAGTATAAATTGGGAGGTATGAAGGGAATCTGTGCAAAAGTGGGGAGCAAATGGGATGGGGGAAGAAAAAAAGGAAGAAAGGGACAAATATGTATCTACGTATGTAAATGCAGGATGGTTAACATGGTACCACTATTGACTTATGTCGCTTTATGGTAAGGAACAGTTCGTGATTGATTGTTTGATCAAGATTGTATGTCTATATGTGATTTCAGGAGCATACACTTTGAAGTTATCAATGTGTAATATGACAACCATTGTTAATTCACTGTCACTTTGTCTATAATTCCATTTTGATTGTACTGTTCTTGTGCTACTTTCTGTCTTTTTGTTAATGTTTTCTTTTTTTGTTTGGTTTTTTCTTTGTTTTTCTTTTATACTTTTAAAAAATTAAAATAAAAGAAATTAAAATTAAAAACAAAAATGATCCCTGAGGACTTTTATGAGAAGGCCCACACCTGTTCCACCTCCCTGACAGATTAATTTTCTCTAGACAAAACTTTCCTTCACTTTGTACAAGTCCACACTTTTTTGGGGGTCTCATAGGTATTTTTTTAATGCATTTCCCTCTAGTATGTAGCACTCAAAATTTTCCTGTAGTGTTTTGTTAAATTGAGGTTGCAAGTATAGATGAAAATGGGCAATTCATTGTGGCCTATAATGGAAATGGGCCTGCTTGTAAGTTTCACTTTGGACATGTGAAAGGAGGGGACCATCTCCCAAAAACATGTGGGTCCCCAGAGTGGATCTTCAGGCTCTTTCTAGACTTCATAGATTGACTGAGTTCCACGGCTTTTAATAACTTCTCCTACTAGGAAATAAAATAGATGATTTGGTAAAGTTCTTGGCCAATTCTTCTATACATTAGCTTTCAACTACTTTTTATGGGCCATCTCAAACACAATCTTAGGAGCTGGGGATATAGCTCAGTGGAATAAGCACCTGCCTCGCAACCACAGCATCCTGAGTTCAATCCCCAGTACCGCCAAAAAAAAAAAAAAAAATCAAACACAATCTTACTAATTTTTGGAGATAAAAATGATTTTAATAACAGTGACAATGTCCAAATAATACATATTGAGTGCTAAAATGTGCCAAACCCTAAATACTCAGTGTATATCAACCAACTTAATCCTCTCAGCAATACTGAACATTTCACAGTTGAGGAAGCTTAGGCCAAGATAAACAGAGCAATTGATTTACCAGGATCACAGAGACAGCTAGACGCTGAGCAGGGACGCTAAAGTGGGTCATGCTATTCCTTTGCACTGTTAGCACATTAGGCTGCCTCCAAAACTAAGTCAAATGGAGCACACCTTTCCTGAGATAAGAAGCTCCAAGTGTATTACTATGTAGAAGACTACTGTATACAGCCTGAGAACACTCCAGTAATCCTATTTTTCAATTAGCTTTAATGTAATAGGGTCTGCCTCTGCTTTTTGTATTTGCCAGCTGATTTCTCTTAGATTTCACCCTCTCTTTCCTCTTTTAAACCGTACTATAATGGCCCATAAGAGTGTCTCTCAGGTAACCCCCCCCCCCACTGGTCATATATTGAAAGCTCTTGCATGTGGGATCTTACACTCAGTCTTACCCCAAGCTACTAAAATGGCCAAAGCCACACCTTCGGTTTACTTTGTATTAGACACCATTGTCCAGAAAGATAAAAATTAATAGGAGATAGATAGATAAATAGGTTATAAGAGGGGACAATCAGGACAATTAGCTCATGCAGTCATGGAGACTGAGAACTCTCACAAAAGGTCATCTACAAGGTAAGGCCTAGGCTATTGGTGCCACTTCTCTGTCCACACCCAAAGGCTGGACTTCCAGGAAGGTGATGGCATAACTCAATCAGATGCAAGAACTCGAGCTTCTTTGGTATCTGTTGTAAGTCCTGGAGGCAAAGACTGGAGAACCTGTAGTTCTAATGTCCAACGGTTGGAGAAGGTTAGCCCGGCTCTGGAGAGAGGCTGAATTAGCCTTTCCTGCTCTGATTGGGTGGTTCCTGCCCACTGACAGTGGATATTCCCTGCTCAACTCCTCACACACTAGCTTCCTGAAACACCTCTGAGGTGCAGCTGGAAGTCACACTTTGCCAGTTCCCTAGGCATTTCTTATTCCTTTCAGATCTACAGTTAATCCTCACACTGAAGTCAGCCTGTACCTGCCTGTGCCTGGCCTCATATGCCTCGGATTCTCTTCAGCAGATTTCTCTCAATGTTACCTGGGGTCTAAATTATCATAAGCATCAATATCCTCACCGCCCTTTGGGTGAGGGGATCCCCTTTGCTCTGTGGAGGGCCCATAACACATTTAAAGACTTGGCTTGACATAATTTCTGGGTTTTTACTATTCCTATCATCATTTATAATGCTGTAAAACTTAAGATAAATTAAAATAAAGACCTAAAACTGACCATCCCAAGATTACACTTCATTACAATTTTGTCCAATTATCTTTTATGACTGTATTGTTTCAAATCCTGGGCCTGCATAAATCCATGATGTCTGGATTCTTTTCTTCTGCATGTTGCTGCAATATCTCTGCACAGAGCAGAGGGCCGCTTGGCAGTACCATCTTGCCTTGACCCATGAAGGTAACTTGGCCACCAGCAGGTCCAAGCTCATGAACTGGAAGGCTTGAACATGAACACTTGCAAGTTCCTTTATGCTAAAGTGCTCTGTGTGAAAGTCACACTGGTTTCCACAACAAATTGCAGTATATCATGGAAAATCTGTAATCTCATTAAATCCCTTCATCCATAATATCATTACATAACAACTGCAGCTCTCCAACCTAAAACTTACACAGAAGCACAGCTTGTGTGACTGCCTCCTGGGTACTTATATTAGCTTTCCTGTCAAGGGTATTGGTTACCCCTCAAATATTCCCTTAGGGAGACCCTGAAGTATATGTAGCTGGGTACAAGACCACCAGTGAAGAATGTGAGCCAGCTGCCCTTGCAGGTAGCTGCTGTCCTGTGACAATACGTGGCTGATGGACTCAAGCAGGCAGGAGGGAGATTGCTCTCCATGTCCTTTTCTCCTTAACATGGCTCATCTCCCCCCAAAATATGCAAAGGGTAACTTTTCAGAAGATGCTGGGTCAGCAAAGGAGAAGGCACCTGGCCCCTAGACTTTAGGGAGCACAGGTACCCACCCTGCATTCCACACTTGCACCCAGGACTGTCAATGACATCTAATAGCAAAAATCATCTAGAGCTGTACCTGCTTTGGGCTTTCCCCACGCTAATCCCATTTACGTCTGCTTGGTGGCTCAAGCCAGCAGCTGGGGAAATTCTCTCTCATCACTCACCTTTGTTCCCATTGCAAACTGAGCCCACATCACCATCAGCTCCTGCCCCTATGGCACCAGTACTCTGCAGACCGCTCTCTCCACTGTGGCTGCCAGACCCCACTCCAAATCCATTTTCTACAGCAGTCAGAGGATCTTCCTTAAAAGTCCAAATCCAGTCACCATTTTCCCATATAAAACCCTTGGATAATGTTTCATTTTTAATGAATCTAAATCCCTCACTGTATGAATTTTTGCAGTGGTAGGAGTATGTAGAGAATTAATTACAGATAATTGGGTTATAAGTCAGTGTTCAAAAGACTAAGTATAAACTTTAAAAATGAATTTTCCTTAAACCTGAGGAAAGTTAATTTTCCTTTAAGTCTTAATTATAAAGCTGATTATACTATTAATAAGCCTAATGGAATAAAAACAATTACTTTCTGATAGTTACTATCACCATCATTAAAATTAGACTAGCTGAAGTTCTGGGCCTGACTGAATTTCCTCAAAATATTTATTTCATTTACAGATTTGCTTCACTGAATTTCCTTCAAAGTGCTAACTACATTTATGAATATAATGGTCTATATTAACTTTGCGTGTTTCCAATAGGTGACTTAGGCAGGTTTTATTTACCACAGTAAGTAGAATTGTCAAGAATTAATTTTCATTTGTCTAACACTCATAGCCACAAAGTATGCTGGTGAGAGGCTATACACATCTGCCACCTATTTTTGTAAATAAAGTTTTATGGGCACAGTAGCATACCCCAATTGTGTTTATAACATCTATGATTACTTCTGTGAAGCCATATAATCCACAAAAGGTCAAATATTTACTATCTGGCCCTTTACTAAAGAAATTTGCCAACTCTTAAATTAAAATGACACACATATCAAATCTCAAATTGTCCTTTTTAGCTTATACAATAAGTCAAATCCTCTTAACAGGATTGAACCTAAAATAACAAATCTAACAAACTTGTTGATCATTTTTCAATACTAGAAAGGTCTCAAACATACAGAAAAGTAGCCCAGCGCTCTGACGCTGCATTTAACATCTTGCCGCACTATTCGTTTTGCCACATTTTTAGGCACCATCTGTCCTTCAGTTCATCTCCCTGTTAGGCCATCACTCCCTCTGCTTTTGCTTGGGTCATTTCCAAGTTACAGATCAGTGTACTGAACCCGTAGAAAGCCAGACCCTGCCTCTGCAGCCTTTTCTGCTGCCCTGAGTTCTCCTTCTGGATCCGCATTTGAATCACTGCTTCTTCCCTATTCTTCAGTCAGCTTGAGCGTCACAGCCCACAGAGGACAGCCCTGCCCTTATACTCAAAGGCTGTCCCATCCTCCAGCACTGCAGCATGTCCTTCTACTTTCTTCCACAGGCTGCACTCCTTGCCCGGTTTTCTCTCCTTCCTGCACCTTGCCTGTGAGGGCTGTGTCCACTTCATTCATTGCTGCACGCCTAGAGCCGGGAGCAGCACCTGGGATGGAAAGAGCAGGTGCACAGGGTGTCCTCCACCAATGAATGAACAAGTGGATGTATAAATGAATGAACTGGTGGTTTGTATTTATGTCATGGAACAATGATCCAACACTTACCGTAACGATCATTTCTCAGAAAAAAAAGGCAGCAAAAGAAAAGCTATCCTGAATAACCAATCTGAGTTTCAGATCTGTTTGAACCATTAAAGGCTCTGCAATTGAGGAAGTGTCCACGTTGGTAATGTGGTTGCTTACCTGAGCAGGCATTTGACGGGGGGTTTGTCTTTCAGACAGCTGTCACAGGCCAGGTGGCTTCCGTGACCATTATCAGGCCCCACCTGCCTGTTTGGTTAGGCTTGAAGACAGCTTTGTCCACAGGAGGAAAGAGCTTTGAAATGGTAATGAGAATGCAGCAGGTAACAGTAGCCACAGGACATTCAATGAAAACCACTGCAACTTGAATGATAAGCAATGCCAATTAAAACACTATCAAGCCCAGCCACAGAAATGTCACTAAGACAGACAAGAGGGAGTTGTGGACAACAAGTCACACTCTATCTCAGAGCATGTCAGTGTTAGCTGGAAGGGGAATTAGAATTTTGGAAATTTCAAGGAAGAGTTGGTAACATAGCTGGAAACAGTATTAAAAATAGCTAACAGTCAATAACCTAGACATTGAGTATTGGCTTAGGAGCTTAGCAGCCATGTGGATGCGTCCTCTGGAAAGAACAGAATCTCAAACCTTAGGACTGATGGAATCTAAAACTCTTGGCCCTACTTCTCATTGCCAGTTTCCATTGTAGACATCTTCAGGGAGGGAAGAACCAGCTATAGCCAGCAGTCACGCTGGCCAGATGATGCTTCTGAGATGTCAGGCGTTGTTAACTGAGCATGACCTGAGGGTAGATTGGCAGCAGTTGCCCACTAAGGGCAATGCCCAGGCACAGTTGAGTGTGTGAACAAACCTGGCCCAGTTATTTGAAGGGTGCTTGGACAGGATGGGCACAAATCAGGACTTGAGTTTATGAGAATGATTGCAACAGCCTACTTGAAAAAATGCTACATCCAAGGCTCAGGAGATAGCCTTTGCTCAGACACTGTAGCATCTCCGGAAAGAACCCAAACACTCCATAAACAGTGTGGGCATCAAGGGCAGGTGCAATCCTATGCCTGTCTGGAGCACCAAATGAAAGCCAATTACATAAGAATTTTGTTTTATTAACAAAGGAAACATCATACCAATATGATAGGCCTTGCACCCCTTCCAACAGGCCTATGGCTGAACTTCTCTTATTACGAAATTCCTCACAGATAAGTGGAAAATTTCAAGCTAGAGTCAAGCATCTCCATGTGCCACACACAAGAATTTCTTATAAAGGAAAAGTTGATGAGTCTGTTTTGCTTATTTTATCTATGAAGTTCCCTAACCTTAAATGCGGACCCAAAACCTAGATCCTTGGGTGGCAGAAGAGAAGGCTGGTGATCTGCAGGTGGAAATGATCATTTGCTGTGAGATCCAGAGGTTGAACTGGCTGAGCCTAGAGCCATCTAAAATGTGAAAGAACAAGTGTCTGATTTCCCATTGCTCCCAGGCACCTACCTGGGAGGGCTGGTCCAAATACATGACAACCAGTAAAGCCTGAAATAATGATTTTCTTCAAAACAGGGGCTGTAACAGGGAGCCTATAGGTTAAGAAGCACTGGAGTAGTAAGACAAATTCCTTTTTTCCAAATGCATAGTCCTTGGTCCTGGTTGTAATCACAAGAAACAAGAGAAGGCTTCATTTTCCTCTGAAAATTTAGACCTCTGAATTACCAGGCCACTCTGTGCCTGGGTCCCATGGCATTTTGTTCCCCCTGCTGACCAGTTGGTTACCATGATGCCCTACAAAGGAGTCTGTGCTGTCCTGCTCTATGTCCCCTCAGCTACACAGACTCAGGTAAGCACAGTGCTCAGCACCCCTAGAGACTCTCGTTTGAAGCACTGAATATGAGCAAGGTGCTCGTTCTGCAGTTCTATGTACACAGGAAAACAGTTTTAAAAGTGCACTCACAGCAAAAACAGAAACAAAATTCTAGTAGATTGTTTGAAGAATCCAAATGCCTTTACCTGTGGTGCCTTCCTGGAGCTGGCTGGAGCTGTGGGACGCTCTGTGGATGGTGCAGTCTCTAACATAACATCTGCCATCTGTTCCTTTTCTGGGTCTTTGAAATTAGGTTCTTACTCCCCCTGCTAATACCTTCTCCAGTCTGACATCCTGTGTCCAGCAGGGCTGTGGGTCAAGGCAGAGGAAGGTAAATGAATGGGCTGCCTCAGGGCACACTCCACAAATGCAATTCTGAGTGTCAAGGAATGAAGAGAAGTAATTCTAATCAAGTACTGGATTTCCCATCAAGGCCAGACAGCAGTGTTCTAAAGGCTGCCTTTTTTGATCTTTGATTCCCAAAGTCATGCCAAGGTCAATACAAAAAATCACCAAAGTCATCAGTCCTAACTTAGCTCCTTCAGGTAGGAGCAGAGGAGTGGTCATAGGTCAATGCAGTTTCTGTAAAATGCACAACCAGGCTAGTACCCTATTCTGCCATACTCAGAGTACCTAAAGCAAAAGTACTGTTCATAGCCACAGAGTTATAAGGTAGTCCAACCCGCCCTTTGGCTCATCACTCTCACATGCATCTAGCAACCCCATCTTCAACACTGGTAGTGCATATGCCTCTGTTTAGGCTCCATGTTGGCTTTCATGGGAAGCAACATTAAATATTGTACCAGTGTCACTCATGTTAATAAGTAGGATGCATGAAGCTCAAATCACACAGGCCTCTACAGTATAACAGCTGGATGAAATAAAGCAGTGGTTAGAAAGTATGCGGTAAGTCAGGTTGCTATAAGAAAAACAATATGCAGCTAGCAAATCACATTAACTGGGTTTTATTAGCAAATGCAAGTCTGACAGACATTGCATGAATCAACAGACCAATGTGTGTGGCTCCCATCTGGAACCATAAGGATTCTTAAAACCTCTCCTTTCACTTTGCTTTGCATAGTGAACAGAAATCCTGACAATCTTCAATTTAGCCCACATCACCACTGAACCTGGCCTGGAGGTGTCCTTACTGAATCCAAGTACAAATGTCAGGGCCTCTCCTGTGTCTTTACTATTTGGGCACCACCCTGGCACTTGCTGTTCCCTTCTGCTCAGGTGGACGTCCCAAGATTTCTATGCAGCACTACTTTCTCAGAATTCAAAACAGACTGCTTATTTCATCTTTGAGGGACCTTTTCTGGTCTCACAAATAAAATATACTTCACCAACTCACACACCTAGTTACTCTGAATGTTCTTCAGAGCACTCAGATCTTCAGACCTTCCACCTTCCCTATAAACACATTGCTCCTCTTTGGGCAGAGGTGTTGCTCCTACTCAGTGCACAGGACACGGACAACAGGCATTTGGGGAAGATGGGGAAAGATGTGCTGTCATTCTGTATCCTTGTTACCCTGTAGAAGCTTTCAGTAAGAGAATGGGTCAATGCTTCCCTGAGATTCACACATCTGTCTTGCACACACGTGTGGCTTCCTGTTCCCACTTGTGCCTGCAGAAAAAAACTAATTTCAGGGAGGCTAATGATACAGAAGCTTGATCTCATTATCAGCAATGCAAACTCTGCAGACTTGGAGGTCCCCAGAAATTGAATGACTCACTTTTATGGACACTTGGCATTTTGCACACAGGAGGTACCCCCACCAGCTTTAATCGAAGTGAAAGTGTTTATAGGATTTATGGAGCTAGCCAGATTTCTCTTTGACTTTGTTTTACCCTTCTAAAATCTTAAAGCTAATGGAAAAATACAAACAACCTGAATTACCTTTAACTGTTACTAGAGCAGTGAATCCACAGGATAATGTCTAAAATAAGATCGACCTTCATTTCCAGAGTCAACCATCAAGAAAGGGAACCAACAGAATCCCTGAGAACTGAGTCTCCTGTCTCCAGTTTGTTCTGCAACAGGTGAACATTGGCCATGGTAGCAAAATTAAAGACAACACTGTCCCTGAGGGGTTCCAGGTTCCACTACCTCAAAAGGTAATGGACTTGTCTTTGAGTCTCTCAAATCTAATGTCTCTAAGGCAGTCTTGTGTTGCCACATCGCTGAACACTCCTTACTTTCCTTTCCTTGAATCTTAAAAAAGTACCTGCTTTCAGAGCTAGGTGTTGGGAAGCCTGGTGCTTCAAGGAAGAGAGTGCCACCTCTCCCTCCTCCCTTGGAAGGGGATCAGCTAAGCAAAGACCTCTGAGCACAGTGCTCCTCTTCCAAGGGCAACAAGAACCATCACATTATGACTCTCCCTCTGCCCTTGACATTTATGTTTGGTTTATAAATAATTTTTCCACCTTTTAATGAATTTCAATTTCTGAATAATTTTAGGTTCACAGAAATGTTGCAAAGGTGGCACAGAAAGTTCCCTTTGAAAGAATGTTTTGGAACAAGAGAAAGGTGAGGTTCATACACCATCCTGATTACATTCTATGACCTGGCATTGTACACTTTAAGAATAAATGCTGTTTTCTATTTATTTGTTTTTATTAACTGCCCTGTAAAACTAGACGCAGTTAAAAATAGATTTCCAGTTCTCAATCCATTATCTACCATCAGTCCCTCCTCATTTGTTAAATTGCCTTTCATATTTTGTTCTTCTGTTCTTTGTTCTTGATTGGCATTTGACGGAGCATCCAAGAGGCAGATAAATAAGATTAGTGGTGAAATACTTTCCCTTCCTCTGTAATTCTATTTTTTTTTCCTCTGTAATTCTAGAGGGGAAAGAGCTCACAGTTCCTGCCTCATGGTTCCTCCAAGGTGTTTTTTTAGATCTAACATTTGTTATGTAATTCCTTCCTTAACTACCGATCTGTAATCCTTCAACCTGCCTCAACTTTCAACACTTAAATTTTCCCAGAAAAAAAAAATTTCTTGAAGATTTTCACATTTAAAAAATTTGAAACTTCCTTTCTATTATATTCAACCAGGACCCTGGCTTCCTGAATGACAGACACCTCAAAGAGAGGAGGCACTGACTGTGGTAACAAATGCAAGCAAGGCACAGAGCCAGGCTCAGGGACCCAGTGCACTGAAGGGGTCCCATGGTAGTATGGAGCAGCCAGCGAGAACCAGACCAAGAGCAGGAATGAGGAACCGACATAGCTGACCTAGAGCGCATGATCTACATGTTTGTTGACAAGTTCTACGAAATACACGTGTTTCTCTTTTATAGAGCCTCATGCAACAGCTAATTCTTAAGTTCTACCCTGGGAACAGAAAACGTTGGTCCGCCTTTAAAGGTTAGGCATAAACCTTGCCTTATAATTTTATGTATGTTTCATCATTTTGTTCATTTATTTTAACTCCACTGCATTTATACTAGCGTAATGGTGACCCCCTTACTTTAAGATTTAAGAATAATATATGAGTTTTATTTAGCACTAAATTAAATAGATCCCTGAATTCCTTTAATTTTGGAAATACACCCAGTGCTTTACAGGATTATTTTGGTTAACATATTTTTTCATGTTCCTGCTGTCTCTAGAATTGAAAAGAAAAAAGAATTGCTTGTCTTTAAGATCCAAAAACCTGTGCATTAATTAATAAGTTAACATGATTTGCTGTTGTGGTCAGAAAAACACACACCCCCTATGCTTGCATGCATGGGCTCTCTCTCTCTCTCTCTCTCTCTCTCTCTCTCTCTCTCTCTCTCTCTCTCTCTCACACACACACACACACACACACACAACTACTAGAAGCATCTTAAGTGATGCAGGATTTCTTAAGTGAGCAGCAGCTGGGGGCCACTGTTATATTTACAGAGGAGGACTCAGCCTCAGGGTTGCCTCCCCACACTGGCTTGGGTGCTCCGAACACTGCTCTTCTGTTTATTCCTGCTTCTCACTCTGCTCCAAGCAAAAGCAGCCCAACTTCAGAGCGTTCAGAATCTGCAGGGCACTCCAAAGTCCAAGTCCAAATAACCCAGCTGGCAGGCCAGGCCCCAGCCAGAGAGCAGTCACTGCCCACCAGGCGGAGCTTCCCTGCCTGAGCCCTGGGTGCCTGCCCTCTCCCCCTACCCGTTTCCTGGCCTGGAGACCCTGAGCTTCCCCACAGTCTTGTCCAGTTCTGCTAAATGTCGGGTAACAAGGCTGAGGTGGGAAACAGGATCCTGAAGTGCAGTTTCCAGGAGCTACTGAAAGTTGAAAGCAGACAAGTGAATCCCAGGAGTGGCAGCAAGGGTGGCATTTGGGAAGGAGGTGTTTTCAGTGGAGTCAGGAGAGTGTGTAGGCAGAGAGCAGCACAGAAAATTAGCACTGAGGCTGGGAGAGAGGCTGGAGAAGGGCTGCAGGAAGCAGCTCTGATCCGCAGAGGCGTGGGAACTCATGGGCTCTGTCCTCTGGCATTAGCTGAGCAGCGCAAGGGTTCTGGACTGTGCAGCTGAGAATACTTGTGTCACTGTCGTTGCAGACCAGGAAATGTAATATACAAAGGATTGTGACTGGACTGAACACTTGGATCCTTTTCACAGATACCAAATAAATGCAAATTTTTTAAAATGACAGGAGAAAGGAGGGGAAAAAGATGTATATGTATGCACACAAGACAGCTTATTTCTGTACTGCTAATTTCTATTAGTTTATTAAGGGGACAGTTAGTGTGTAATTGTTTGATCAATCCTGCATGCCTGTATCTGATTATCTGAGTAACCAATTTGAAGATAACAGTATCTAATACAATAACCATTGTTAATTTCCTACCACCTTGCTTGAAATTCTCTATCATTGTTATTGTTTTGGTGCTGTTCTGTTTAGGTCTTTGTATTTGTAAATTTGTTTTTGTTCTTTTCTCTTTAAAATTAAAAAAAAAAATCCAAAGCTCCCTCAGGGAACATTCACCTTTTAAAAACCCTGGCATTTGCCTGTGTTTGTTAAGGGGAGAACGAAGGGGGAGGAAGTAGGAATTTAAAGGGACAAATAACCGCATCCCCTGACCAGACAGAGGGCCCGATGCGGTCGGTTGGAAGGACCGGACCCAGAACCTGTCCTGGGCACGGTGTCCAGGCAGAGACGCCGACTCTGTGAGTAAATGCTTCTCTCATTTCCGGTTCCGCTGTGCTTTGTCTCCTACCAGATTCAGTCTGCATTTTACCTGTGGGCTTCCACCTTGAAGTTTTTTTTTTTTCCACTTTATAGTTTTTATTTTCATTGTTTAAATTTCTTCATCGTCAGGAGCACATCGCTCCCTATCCTTCCCCTCACTCTATTTCTCTGGCAGCTTTTTCCCTTACCCTTCGTGATCAAAGGACGCAAAATGAAGTTAGAGAAAAAAGCAGCATAAGAAAAGCACCACCTTCCATAAAGAATGCCAAAAAGAAAAGTGAGACCAACTTTGTAAGTACTGTTCATCCGAGAAATTATGCCGTGTTTTAATGAAAATAGATGAAATTGCTTGTCCTGGACCACTTCGCCGAAAATGTACCCAATGGAATTGCCGACCTAATAGAGTAATGGATGGTTCTAGGGTACACTAGCATTGCTATCCATGTAGGGCAGTGTTTAAAACAAGACTGGCTAATGGTGGGGCAAAAAAGTCTTTGAACACAATATGAAGAAGCACATGAAGGTACAGTACAAGGCCTGCCCGTCAAATGCAGTCTTCCTGGAAACCTCCGAAGGATCTGCAGACCCCCCTACTTTCCAACTGAAGGTTACCTCTTAGTCGGGACAGGGATGTGTCCCTGCGGAATGTACCTGCCCCCATGTGCAGCCTGTTCTGAGTGGAGACGAGCCTGTTACCCCTTCTGTCACCCGTGATGGCGCCCCGGAGAAATCTAATCTTCTGCTGGCTGAGAAGCCCCTGCACCTGAGACGGAATTTGCCCTTTGAGGGCGGCCAAGCTGCAACACACACTACGCAGCCATGGCTGGAGGACCTGGAGCAGACCGCAGGGGAGACTGCAGCCTTCCGGGCACACTCGCTGCTGTCAGGGGTCTTTGCGACCCCAAGCAGAAGGTAAACAGTGGATGTGGTAATAGAATAGCATCAGTCTAAACTTTTAACAGAGCTACAGGCAATGTAGAAGAACACAGAGGTGAGTGGAAAAAGAACTCCGAGATGGCTCCCAAGAATGAAAATGAATATTGACACAAGGAAGAAAAACCTCATCAAGCTGTGAAATATAATTGTCCTTATCTCTGGGTTATCAGATCATACTCAGTTTCTCTGATATTTTTATCCTTTCCTTAATTGTCTATGAGGAGTGTGTATCTCAGAGGGGGTGTGCATGTTCAAAACAAGGCACTTCCTATCCCTTCTTTGTTTTCAGGCTGGAGCTCAGAACCAGCCAGGGGATGAGGCCCCCTATGGAGGTGAGAGTGGAGAGAAGACACCAGGAGAGGGGTACGTGGCTCAGTGTTGCCCTCTGGTGGCAGCTGGGCTCTTGCTCAGTACTTAACCCACTCTTCTATTCTTAACAGTCACTCCACGCAATCGGCAAAAGGCTACGGAGAGCTCACCCTGCCAGTGCTTTGGGTGGTGGTGAGGGCAGACCTGCTCCCTCTCTGCTCATGGAGCCAGAGTCTGTGGAGGGAAGGCAGTCGGCCCTACTGATCCAAAATCCAAGAATGCCTGCCAGGGCCAGCAGATGTGTGTAGGATCTTTGGAATATGTGTGATGCAATTTTGGGGACAATGGAGCTTTCAACCTGGGAGGAATGATGTCCTTAATCTAAAAGAAACCACTAGAAAATATGCATTAAGTGAAACCCAAGATGCTTCTGCAGAAGCACGGGGCAGGAGAGGGGAGGAAGGAAATAGCTAATGCTCTGAAGCTTCTAGAGTTGGGCTATTGCTCCCTGGAAGAGACTTGGGAGGGGGAAGGACTTAGAGATAGTGGTAAACAGCGCCCTGGACAGGATGTGTCTGCAGGTTAGGCGAGCTTTTGCTTCCACTAGTGTCTCTGTGGAGACCCAGATTACCACTGTTTGTGCTCTGTCCTCTCACACATCTCTGCTGGCTGATGACACTGTGACCCAGGACTGTTTCCAGGACCCATTTTCTGAAAGTCAAAAATGTTTCCAAGGAATTTTCCCCGCCCTTGATCACGCCTGTTGTTTCCATGAGGGATTATCCAAAAGCCAATTGATTTCATCCAAATTGTTTTCAATTCATTCTCTGAAATACAGTGGAAAAGCCTTGGAGACAGGGTTGTAGGCATCATTACCATCACACATACACACATACACACACACACACACACAGCAGGGGAGGGCCATAAAACAAACAAGTGTGATGCATTTTGGCTGAAAGTCCATGCTCAGACATCTTGGAAACACAAAGAATGTCAAACTCCAGCAATGCTGGTTGAACTTTCTGGTTCCCATAGCTTATGCAAACAAAACCCAATGGGAAAAAAATCTGATGGCACCAAAGAAGAGAACTAAACCTGGCTCCAATGTTGAATGGAAGAACTTGGCCCTGAAGGGACCCTTTGATATAGTAGATGTGATATAATGCCTCCAAATGATTTAAGGGAAATATAACTCCCAACTGCTAGAAATCCGAATGCTATGTCCCTGTTCTGTAAAATCAAGGAATGATTGCCCACTGACCCTACTTCTCATGGGTATTTTATTGAGCAAAGCCACCAGGTGAGAGGGCTTAAGGTGGGACAGAAGCACAGCCAATCAATAAGATTACAAGTACAATCCCTTAGGTAATATTGATCCAATGTCAAGTCACCAAGGTGGGTGTGAGGTGGGACAAAACTGTGGTGAACCAATAAGACTACAATAAATATAGTTGCTTGGGTGATATTGATTATGTGGGGAAGCAGGTCATGTAGCAAGTGCACAAGGGATGGACAAGGACTTTCCTGGAAGGGGTGTGCTAAGGAGATTTGCTTCTCCACCCAAGGTGACTGGTGCCTGTTTAGTAGTCCTTCCTCTTTTCTTTGAAGTTTGGCCCGAGTGAAGGTGCCTCCAGGCACCGCTGTCATCTCACCTGACCTTTTGAGGGCACAGCCCTGTCTGACTGCCTAAAGTATTTCTTATTTTTTTATTTTTTTTTATTTTAAAAAAATAAAAGTACAAAAACATATTGACAAACAGACACCAATTAGCATAAAAAAGTACAATCACAACTAATCTATAGACAAGGTGATATGGTCTCAACAGTGGTTATTGCTTTATCCATTGATATCTTTGAAGTGTAAATATATAAACCCATATACAAACATGCAAATTTAGTCAGACAATTAATCCTCTCAACAGAAAAAACACAAAAACCAAAAATCCAAAGACAAAAAACAAAACAGGCAAACATCAACAATAGCAACAACAACAACAAAAAAACACCAATAGTTGCTGCTTTACATATTGATATCTTCAAAGTGTGTGTTCAGGATAACACATACAGACATAAAAGATTGATCAAATAACCCATCATCGATTATTCCTTAGCATTAAGTGATATAATACAATAGTAGAACCATCTTAGCCCTCCTGCATATATGCATAATCACATATACCTACATACATTTTTGTCTTTTTCTTTTCTACTTTCCTTCGTCCCATCTGTTCTTTGTTTTAGAACAGATTTCCCTCATGTCTCTTAGTTTATATTCCCACCCTCGGGTTCTTACACCAGTGATACAATACGTTGCCTGCACATGTATCGCTGATTTATTTCACTTATGAGTATGGACTCCAGTTTTGTCCACTTGCCTACAAAGTCCCCAAAACTGTCTTTCTTTATAGCTGAATAATATTCCATTATATAGAAATGCCACAATTTTTTAATCCAGCCTTCTGTGGATTGGCACTTGGGTTGCTTCCACATTTTAGCTATTACAAATTGTGCTGCTATAAACATGGGTGCACATATGTCAGAGTGATATGATGCTTTCAGATCTTCTGGGAAAATACCCAGAAGAGGAACAGCTGGTTTGAATGGAACCTCTAGACCTAGTTTGCAGAGAAATCTCCAAACGGCTCTCCGCAGTGGTTGCACCAGTCTGCATTCCCACCAGCAATGTAATAGAGTCCCTATTTCTCCACAGCCTTGCCAGCATCTGTTATTGGATGACTTTTTCATACTGGCCAGTCTTACTGGGGTGAGATGAAATCTCGATGTTGTTTTTATTTGCATTTCTCGAATGACTAAGGATGTGGAACATTTTCTCATATATTTATTTGCCATTTGTAATTCTTTGTCTGAGAATTGTGTATTCATCTCAGATGCCCATTTCTGGATTGGGTCTTTGAATTTCGACAGGTACATGTTTTTTAATTCTTTGTATGTTCTAGATAGAAGACCTTTGTCTGAGGGACAGCCAGCTAGGATTTTTTCCCAATTTGTGGGTTTTCTTTTTATTTTGCTGGTGATTTCTTTAGATGTACAAAAACTTTTCAGTAGGATGAGGTCCAATTAATGATTCTTTGAAGTGTTTCCCTTACAGCTTCGTTCTTGTTCATGAACTCTCTGCCTACTCCTATGTCTTCAAGATTTTTACCTACTTTCTCTTCCAATAGGTTTAGAGTTTCTGTTTTAATGTTGAGGTCTATGATCCATTTTGACCTGAGTTTGGTGCATGGTGATAGACTTGGGTCTATTTTCAGTTTTCGGCAAGAGGCGAGCCAGCTTTTCCAGCACCATTTATTAAACAGGCCTTCTTTTT